>VUQK01024779.1:50028-60178 GCA_015106715.1 Bujurquina vittata
CTAATTCTATCCCTAGGAAATTCATATCTTAGTGGAAATGCTAGCTGGCAAAATTATTTCACCAAATAATGTTGTCCGCGAAAATAACCTATGTATTACAGATCTTATGCAGATGGTGTTTAAGCAGAAGCTACATGCAAATATACAGAGCTCCTGTAAAATGCACCTCCTCTGCTCTCTCATTATCTGTATTATAGACCGTAACCATTGGTGAATGCCCATAATTAGGTCAGTAAATGTACAAGTAACTCCTGTGAGCCATTAGATCAGGCTTCAACCTGCTCTAAACACTGCTTCCTTCACTCTTAGATATATCTGAAGGAAAGCTTCTCTCACAGAGACTAATAATACAAATATCAAGCTGGAAATGAGTAGAATAGGTGGATGAATGGAAACTTCTACTGGAAAAGAGATTCTCACCTTACAAACAGCAGCCTGCAGGATGGCATCAAAGCCGCCCTCTGGAGCATCTCTGTTGCGTGAAACCATCTGCTTCTGCACCTCCTCGTTAAAACGGTCCACTTTGTCAGTCAGTGAGAGGATGTGGCGGAAACCGAAGCTGGGCACACAGTTGGGAAACAGCTTGTATCTGTGGAGAGCGACAGAGAAACTGCACGTTAAAGTCATTTGAGGGCAAAAGTTTTTTTTAATTAAAAACACGACAAGTGGCTGAGGGGACTTTTGTGTTTTGGAGCTTTATGTATATATATAGAAAATTGAACTGAATTGCATTGAAAGGAATAAATCCTGCCTCTGAGGGTTCATTTGTGTTAAAATCAAGGTAAACTGTTAAATCTGCCATTCCTGAAGCTTCACTTAGTAGATGTAGAATCTTTTTAATGTAGTAAAAAGAATGGCAGATGTAGCTATAACTAAAGGGAAATGGGTTAGCAGGGGTCTAATATTTCTATGCAGACTTTCCCTCCACTGCCTCATTGTTTGACACACACACACACACACAAAGACCAGGGCATAACCTAAATGGGAAGTGATGCGCACTGAGTTAGTTGCACCTCCAGGGCAAACATTGTGAGCCACAGCTTTTCCCTCTCTATCTCTTCTTTGCCTGCATCGCCAGCGCCAGGGGACCACGGGAGCATTGGGGCTTTAACCTGATTCACAAAGGTGTCAAAATAGCGTGGCCACAGAGTAAATTCTTATGCAAGGCAATCCCTTCCATCTACAGCTCAGGACATACCCATTGCATGGATTCTCCTGATACTTTGGTGCCATGTAGGAGAACGGGGACATGTTTTTGTCCACAAACGAGCCAAAGCCGAGTCTGAAGTTGCTGGTGAGCTTGCCCATCTCATGGGCAAGCTTAGTCCCCAGGTTTCGAATGGTGTCCAGATCATCTTTCATTGAAAGAGAGAGGTCCATCAGGTAGTAGAGATCCACTGGGTAGTCCTCCACCTGCCGGACCTGCAGGCTAAACCACGTCTGGTCTGCTGCATGAGCAAATCAGTGAGCTTTGCATTATTTATCAGAGCTTTTTTTGCCTGTGCCAAGGTTATCTCCTACCATACATGTTTCTGATCCTTACCTGGTCGCAGGCTGAGAGAGATCTTCTGAGGCATAATCTGGACCACATCATACTGGGTCGCCCCAGACCCTTTAGAACTCAGGGGTGTGTTCTGCAGGACATTTATGCTGCTGGTTGGGTACTCAATGAAGTGTGAGTCACAGCCTCTCTTCAGCAGGTTGTGACTAAAGTCACACCGTGATGTAAGAGTCCGCCCTCTTCCAAAATCCTGCAGGATGGAAAGCAGCAAACCTCACATTCCACATTCCTGATCAGTGTTGTCCTTCTAAAAGACTGGAAGATCTAAAAATGGGCCTAAGAGTGTTGAATATGCTCTCATGCAAGCCCCATGTCACTGCACCTGTACAAATGTGCACAGGATGAAAATAACATAGCAACTAAGCCATACCTCTTGTGCGCACCAGGCGCAACTGGGGTGAATCAGGAGGCATTCCTCACAGGAGGTAGCACTACCACTCATGCACATGTTGAGACCTGAGGATGGGAAGAAGACCAGAGGCTAGATTTCCACTTTCATCGCCATCACGGATGCATTTCTATTTAAAATTCATGAAAAAATATGGACCCCAAAGTGAAAAAAAAATAATGTAGCCCATACATTGTGATCAATTTAGAGTGTTTGGGTTCAAGGTTAAAGAGAACCTGTTGATGCTTGTTTCCATTTCTTCCACATTTTTACTAGAACAGCTTTGAGTGATTCACACTTCAAAACTAGCCCTGTTTTCCTTAGCTGGGACAGAGCCCAGCCCATAATGAGTTTGGAGGCTGAATGATTTTTGGAGTTTAAAAAACATGTACGATTGAATCTGTAAGTATGACAAAGAGCCGATCAGCAAATTACATGGCTGGAACTTAATTTTTCTGCTGCAAACAGGGGAATAAATAAATTTTATTTCCATCTCCATATACATATTTTTTAATTCCTGGACTTGACCAGAGTAGCTTTGCATGGTTCGCAGCTGAACCTCATTAATCCTGGGCCTTGCAGTCTCAGCTTATTGAAACAAGCTGTTTAAGACACTTTGCCTTTGATTGGCCTCTTCTTGTAACCAGGTTTTGTAAAATCAGTCGGAGGGGCTTCTGTGCTCGCAGCTAGAGCTCCTTCCTGACATGACCATATTAGGAATATCCGCTCTCGGCAAAGTCACAAAGAACTAGAGGAACCTGAATCAGTGTTTAGTCTTTAAGCTTATGGTGACCTCTGACCACGTTTCATTTATTATCCAGAAATATATGACAGCAGTTATGACAAAGCAGAAGAGGTCCCTTTAAGTTTGAAACTGTTGCCTGTAGTTTATCTTATGTGCACAGATGAGTAATGCAGTGTTATTCGACGATTAGAAAAATACCCTTAAAATGCGCCCAATGACATAAAAGTGAGATTGCTGCTGTATCAAAGTATGAATGACAGCGGAGGCTTTGCTGCTGAGCCTCTCTGACCCACTGGCTGTCCCGGTGCTGTGATATATGAATAATGCAGTCAGAAGCAATCAGTTTAGAGCAGCTCCAGCTCCGTGTGTGTGTGTGTGTGTGTGTGTGTGTGTGTGTGTGTGTGTGTGTGTCTTATCCAAACACAACCGACCGGTTGGTGTTGCAAAGCAGGCGATCCTGTTGTGCCCTACCTCTGGCAGTGCGCAGCAATGTTTCCAAGAGCAGGCAGCACAGAGCCGCCTGCCACATCCACGGCCCCCGGCTCCACATGGTGTCCCCTCGGGTGTCTTTAAACGCTTTGTCAAATAGCAGGTTTGTCAGCAGCGAGCCCCGCTGCGTTACTCTCCCATCAGAGCGCACCCCGGAATAAGTCGAGCAGATCCGCGCAAATCACTATAGTGCAGCGTGTTTAGACCACTTCACATCCACTGACACGCGGGTTTTCCGCGCATAACAGTGAAGGATCCGCGTGGGATGAGGGACAGCACTACCATTGTCTGAAAGTGTGAGCGCCAGCGCGCTGTGCCGTCCCGGGAGCCTGCCCTCTCCACTCGGGACGCCTCTGCAGCTTCCACGTCTACTTCACTCTCCGCTGACAACTGCTCTCCAACTTCTCCGTGGACTTCATTGCATCTCTCCCTCCAAATCTGCGCAGAGATCAAGTGAAAGAGGAAATAAACACGTCCCCCAAAAAGGTGAACAAAAACTGTGATTTTCCTCTCTACATTTGAGCGTCGCTGTCTCGGTTCGCGTCCAGCTGGAATCTCCGCCCAGTCCCTTTAACCCTGTCGCTGCCGCGGTGGCCGAGCGCGCAGGGACACCTAGCGCTGCTGTGCCGAAAAAATAAATATATTGGCTGTGTTTAAACTGTTGCAAACGACTTTAAATCAGAAGGCTGGTATCATTCCTGTCACAAGGTAGAAGCTGAAGTCACTTTTATGTATTCTTTATTTATCAGTGTAAAAGCTGCCACTGAGTCTCTTTAAAGAAGGCAGCAGGAACTGCGACAAAAAATAACATTACAGTTCTATAAATGAAGGGATTTTAGGTGATCAAAAAGGACTATTATATGTGTCATATATATATATATATATATACTTGCGAAACAGGTCATTTCTTCATTTATGTTTCATATATTTCCTAGAAAGGAACTCTTAGTTTCTGACCGGCAGCAGTTGCACTGCACTCAACATGTCTGCAGAAATGTTCCTAACACTGGCAACAACCTGACAAAACACACAAGGTGCTCATAAACCATTATATGTAGCAGGCCTTAATGTGGGCCAAGGGAATGGCCTAACATCGTAAATGCAGCATCTTCAGTTTCATTTTAGCCAGTGTTTAGCAGCCAGTTTGAATTTTTTTCTCTTCCTCACTTTGTCCTTTGTACCTTTTGTAACTAAAGTCAGCTCTGCATCACACCATGTTTGATTTACACAGTCCAAAATAAGTGACAAAATGAGCCACCAGTGGTAAATGTAGCCATTTTCACATCTCTCTGGTGAATTGTGGCAGTTGTACTTTTTGACTTGTGGCTGACAGCAGATGCCTTCAGCTAGTCGGAAATACTCTGCTTGGTTTAGGTAAAGGTGCTGCCTGGATACAGGACATCCAGCTACCTGCATTTTCCAAACATTCCTCTGCACTTGGAGCAGCTGATGCGTTTCTGCTACAGACCATGTTAGAACATTTCTGTTTCACCTGGGTTGCCGTCAGCTGATCAGAGCCATAAAAATTTTTCCAGCATTGAAATTTATGGGATAATAAGACAGAACTTCCAGAATTAAAAATCATCTTAAAACCTTATTTTGGGACAAAGTCATCATCATTAAATAGTGCTTCAAAATAGATCCCCTAGTAAATGCCAAGCGGCGTTACCAAGATGGCAGCACAGCACTGAGACTTTTCCAATAAGGATTTGAGCCAGTATACATGCAGCATATCAAAGATAAGACAATTTTCAAAAAACATCTTTTTATTTAGAACACAAATCTCTACATATGCAACCTTCAAGTTCTTTAACAAAAACATTTGTAACCAATGTAACTGCCAAATAACAGAAGTAGGAACCTGCACATAACTCTCATTTCAAGGCATCATTTAAAGATTCATAAATCCCTATTCCCTACAGCAGGCTGCTTATTTGCTTTCTGATTCATTGCTTCCTTTACGCTTGAAAAATAAGTTGGAACGAAAACTCTGAGCGGTTGCCACACAGTAAACCTGAACCTGCTGATGGCTGCTTCTTCATTACTGCTTAGAAGTCTGAGGCCTGGTCAGGAGGTCAGAGGTCATCTCTCGGATGGTCCTGAGGGGCAGGCCGTAGAGGACGCCCTGGTGCTTCGCCCTCAGCTCAATCAGAGTATCCACAATCCTCTGCCTCCCAATGTCCGGGTGGAGCTGTGTCAGCTCTGCCATCAGGATTTCAAAGCTGTTCATGGTGCCGTAGCGTTGGGCACAACGCTTCCCTTTGCTGTAGGTGAGATGCTCACCACCTTCCTGCTCCTGATGCTGGGCCTGACACATGACTGAGTTATCAGCTGGACAGAACAGAGCAACACACTTTTCATATGATTACACTCAAAATAAACCTTTTACTGTAAGAATTTCAATATTTTCTCTCAGTGTCATCTATAGTGAAAAGTGCTGGTAAATTAGACAGTTTTAAGAGACCTAATGTAAGATGGTGGAGCTTGTCTCCTCACCTGGCTCTCAGTGCTGCCTGAGTCCGTCTCGGAGGTTTGTGGTTTGGCGGCGTCCTGTAAGGAGTCGGATTTACGGGCTGAGGCCTGGCTGCTGCTCCTGGTTCCGCTGATGTGCTCCAAATGTAAAGTGTGACCTTGCATTTGGCAGCCATTCAGCGCTCTCACCGCAGCAACGGCAGACTGGGGGCCACTCAGCATAACTAGGGCAAATCTGGGAGACAGCAGCACGTGAGACGAGCTGCTGTTATGCGGGCATCCCCATTAGAACATGCATTAAGTTACATCTAAAACTTTGTCAGTCCCTGTGAAGTGGCTGCAAAGTTGTAGTATTTTTAAACCTGGGCTGCACTTTCACAAAGTTTTGAGGCAGCTGTTTGAAAAAAAACGGCCTCAGATTATGATTTATACAGATCTGAGAGATGACAAAAGATAACTTCTGGAAGAAAACTGAAAGAACAACAAATGATGCCGTGAGAACAAACAGACATGCTGCGGACAGAGTCGATTCTTAAAGTTCTGTCTTGACAGAAGTACACGTGAAAAACAAAATGTCCCGGGATAATACTGGACTTAGCATGTGCATCGCAAACACATGCAGGTTTACTTTGATGGAATTAAAGAATTCATGCTGAGGACGGGACTCATTCCAAATATTTTGGTCTCCATTAACAATTTATACCCAAAAATCCAGGGGAATAAGGCCCAGGTTTAAAAACAGCAATGTTTATCTTTAAGAAAAAAATGATATGAAAAAGTTCAACACGTGAGTGCTCAATAAAGCAACCCCTGAAACTGTAAAGAGCGGGAGAAAAGGTCACAGTGAGCTGCTCACCTCAGAGCATTTAAAGCAGAGATGCTGACTGCAGAGGGAAGGTACTTCTCAAACAGCAGCATCACGTCACTCTGATAAAGACAAAGTTTCAGTTTAAGATTACGTTGCCCTCTGCTGGCAATAACAGCACAACACAATGGTTTCACAAAAAGGATATTTTACAAAATTGAAGTTGCCACTTAAATGAATAAACAATGAATTTTAAATGATGACTCAAACAACATTCATGAGCGCCGGTTTGAATGTAACAGCAGAAGTGTACAGACTCACCTCAGTGGCACTGATGGGCAGGTTGGAAACACACAGCACTGAGCTCTTGGCCTCCTCACTGGCTGATTCTGGGTTTAAAAGGAAAAAAAAAAAAACAACTGTACCAGCATCTACTCAAAAGAATTTAAATTCTCCACATTCTCAGTTACATTTCACAGCCCTCTTACCACAAGACGCAGCTACCATGACCAGTGTGGGGTCCGGTGTAACTGCAGCAGCTATTCCACCTCCTGGGAGCTCCAGCACCTCCTCAGCATCGAACCATTTCTCACCTGTGTTGACCTCTTGGCCCGCAGACGCTGTCCATAAAAAGTAAATCGACAAGTACTAGTATTATTAATATAGTACAGATGCTTTTGATTCTGTTTTTGTGTGTGCTATGGTAGGAACCTCCATCTTGAGGGAAAAGGGTGGCAGCTCTCCTTGTTCTGACATTTTCCTTCTTGACCCATTTTTCCTCTTCCTGACAAACCTGAGAAAGAGAAGAGACAAAAGGTGGACTTGTTTACAGCAGCGAGGGCTAAATGGAGACTTGGTTTAAGAAAGCACCAAAATGCTCCAGTACTCTTTAATGTCTCAGTGTGTAAACAAACCTGGGGTGCCTCTATGCTCCAATTATCTGGACATCCACCACCATCTCCACCAGGTGTATTCAGCTTCTGTGCTTCACAGGAGCTCCTTTGGATCAGAGAACACATCTGTCATCACACGGAAAGCAAAAAAGCCTGTTCTTCTCAACAGCTGAAGCTTAACAAGCAACTACGGTACATGTGTGTTGTAACATACCACGATGAGTCTTCTACCAGCACTTCACAAATGATCTAAAGAGGAAGACAGACTTTTTGTAGTTCAAATACATAAAATATACAAATTTGCAGATGTCTGAAGTATTAATCACACTTGATTTGTTTTCTGTCAGGCCACAAAGTTCTGCATCACTTGCTCAGCAGCAGTCAGGCTTAAAGTAACGAGGCAGCCTGTTGGCGTCACTCAGAGGAACAATATTTCTGAGGTAATAAAAGCAGATGAAAAATAAGTCCTAAAGTTAAGATCTGAGCCAAAGATCACCGAAGCTTCTTGCTTGTTGGTTTAGGGAACATCAGAGGGAATTTCTGTCTTTCTCATTTTCATTTCTCTCTCTGAGCTTTAGCCATAGATTAAAGCTAAGGTTTTAGCTTAGCTATAGCACATTTTCTGCCATCTAAATTTCTAAAATACGCTGAAAATGGCAAAAGCACAATGATCCTATCAGTACTGAGACTGATTATTTTATGTGCCAACATAACCAAAATCAACCCTCACGCACCCATGAAAGTGCCGACAAAGGTGACTGAGGCTCAGGCAGCACCAGAGTTTAGACCTCCTGTGAGTGCACCTCCACAAGCAGCCTGCGCACGCAACCGTCAGCAAACCAAAGACAGTGCAACTCACACTGACCCACAACCCCCCTCCCCACAAGTTCCTATAGGGCTGCTCAATTATAGCGGAAATGACAACTGAAATTATTTCAGTTAGTACAGTGCAAAAGTTTGGGCTCCTCTGATGATTTTCCTTTATAAATCATTGGTTGTTCGGGTCAGTAATTTCAGTTAAATATATCATAGCAGACAGACAGTGACATTTGAGACGTGAAATGAAGTTTATAGGATTTACAGAAAGTGTGCAATAATAATTGAAACTAAATTAGGAAGGTGCATAAGTTTGGGCAACCCAACAGAAAAATGACCTCAATATTTAGTAGATCCTCCTTTTGCAGAAATAACAGCCTCCAAACACTTTTTATGTCTGCTGGAAGCTGAAATAGTTGAAATTAAAATCCGATTCATCACCCAGCTCCATCACAGAGCTGGCAGGTGTTTTTTTACCTGTGCAGGTATGTAATTTCCTCCTGTGGCGATCTCCCCAGCGTCAACAGACAAAGGCTTTATTTGCTGCAGGGGAACCCCTGCCTGGATCTTACTCTTCATCTCTTTATAGTCCAGCTCCAGTTTCTGGAGAACACTTACAATGTTTGGAGGAGGGTCTTTTGCCCTGCAGTGAGAGAAGGAACAAAAAACTACTGTCTTATGTGGAGTGTCTGATATTAAAATGAGAACGGAGGCATAAACACAGATTGTGACCTGGAGTGTACTCACCCTAAGGTGAGCTGGTTTCCCTCAGCAGAGGTGTAGTAGAGTCTCCAGCAGTGCTGTTTACATACGCTATACTGCAGGGCCAGGAGGGCTAGCTCTGCTTGCTCAACACGCTTCATACACTCACATCCTCCTCTCAACTTACAGCCCACACTGGGAACATAAAACAAACAACAAAAAAAAACTTTTCCTCTCACAACTGCAACCAGGAACAAGACTTTGAGCATCATGAATGCAGTGCCGCATGCACGCACCTTTTTGCATTCTCTTTTCGCTCTTTGACTTTCTGAGCTTTCTTTAGTTTGGTAAATTCCTGAAATGTTTAAAAAAAAAAAAAACGGTTTAAACATTTTTGCTGGAGCTGCTATTGATGAGAGTTCTTTGGGTTCAGAGCTTACCTTAGCGACATAGTCCAGATCTGCCATGTATACTTCAGTGTTGAGGTGTTTGTCAGCTGTTTCCAGGTCCTCAGTTTGGGTGAACACCGACGGGCACAGCACCAGCTCGGTGCCGATCATCGCATCACAGGTGGAGGTGTGCTTCGCTGCAGTCTTCACCTTGGTGGCAGACTGATGGGGCTCCTCAGTGCCGGCTGCCGGTGCGTCACCCCTGATAGTGGTGACCAGACATGAGTGAACTTTGCTGCTTTGTGCTTGCGGACTCTTCCTTCCCAGACAGACGAGGATGCTCTTATCGTCCTCCATCAGGCTATAGAAGGTGTCACTCTGATTTTCAAAGCTTAAGAGGGTGTCATCATCTGCAGTGTATTTGGTACCATGCACATGATTATCCCGATACACATGCTTTGTGGCATTTTCCTCAGCTTGGACCAGTGTAGCCTGTGCTACTGGATAATATTTCTGTCACTGTATGCTGGACCAACTATCTGATTACTGTTA
The DNA here is from genome assembly GCA_015106715.1 of Bujurquina vittata. Taxonomy (NCBI): domain Eukaryota; kingdom Metazoa; phylum Chordata; class Actinopteri; order Cichliformes; family Cichlidae; genus Bujurquina; species Bujurquina vittata. The sequence goes on from VUQK01024779.1 coordinate 59,841, forward strand.
ATACTGTTGCACAATGACTCTTTGGTAGCCATAGACCAATCAGACTTATAACGTCAAACAATGCTATTCATTTTAGCACTTCTCTCAGACTAATAAATTTCTTTTGAACATAGATATATGCAACAAATTTCAGGAAACTTAACATTTTTCCAGTTTTCTATTGACTAATTTTGTGTGAACTGTAGCCTCGGTTTCCTGTCATCATCTCAAAGGGATGGCACTCATTGTTGTCTGCCGTAGCCCATCTGCTTCAAGGTTCAACACATTTTGAAGATGCTCTTCTGCATACCTTGGCTAGGTTTCGGTTGCCTTCGCATCAGCTTGAAGCAGTCTGGTCA
>VUQK01024779.1:93231-105575 GCA_015106715.1 Bujurquina vittata
TTTTTCTTTGTTCCTGGTTCCCTTTGCCCCCCCCCCCCTGTTAACTGTTGATTCTAAGTTGGCCATAGCTGCAGATATGAGGTAGAGTAAGTTCAATAAGACAAATGTATATATGAAAACGTGTCATTCATTCATGTGTACCTACACACCCAATTTTGTGTTCTTTTAAAGAAATGCATTTTGTAATGATTGTTACTAGGGGTTCAAGACTGGTCTCTATAAGCTACCACAAGACGCAAACAGTAACCCCCCAAGGGTGCAACAGCAGTAAGAGGGAACTGCCCTAGTGATGAATTATTGTACCACACAAGGCAGCACATTTTTATAGTGTACCCATGCCTGTTACCAATGCAACCATGATGATAGTTATGTCTACATCTTTGGTAAATTTGCTCTAAACATAAAACAGTGTAAAAAGCAACTGCTGGTTACAAATAAAATGTCAACTTGCTTGTAACTTCAGATGAAACACTGACGTTTGATGTATGCATGAAATATTGTGGCATTCCATCCTACAGTTTTCAAGATGGTTTACCTAAAAACCCAAATTCTAAAGATGCTGGGGGAAAGTAAATTAATACCCAAAGTCAAAAGATTCCTCACCGTCTGTTTAATGTCATCACTGACTCACAGGTGGTGTTGGAGATATTTGAAATCATCCATGGAGATTAAAAACAATCAGCTCTCTGTCTTCCCTCATCTGGCCATAACACCAGTGTGACTTGAACCCCAGCGTCCTGGTGGAAAGTCATGTGTTTTTATTCTAATGTTGCTCTTTTAAACTTAAAACACTCTTATTTATTGTTTCCAATGGCAGGAGAAAACCATGTGTCTCTGTAGCCGGAATAATTTTAGTATCAATTTAATCCAGTTAGCTCAAAGCATGAAGCTCTCAAACCCTTTTTTGAAATTTATGCCTGAATCCTGTTCAGCGAATTTAATTCCACAAGTACAGATCCAAAATGAAACAACCTTAATGTCCATGGATTAGAGACTCTGGAGACAGTTCACGAGATACCTGACCATTTTCAGAGGAATTTCTTTCTTGTTTTTTAAGCCATTAAACACTCTTCTCACACTGCTGCCCCTGTGACCTGAACCTGGATGGGCAGTGAAAAATGAATGAATGGAAAAGCAGGGCTGGGCCAATTCACTGAGAGGAGGAGGGCGCTCTGGGCAGCAGTCAGAAGGCTGGTCCACTAGGAGAGGAGAAGGTAGGATTAGTGGAACAAAGCTGGGTGAATGACCTATGCAGTGCGAGCAAATGGCTGTTCTGGCTTACTCGGGAGAGTAGACGAGTTCTTGGAGGAGGAGGGTGGCTGGGCCAGTGCTTTCCAGGAGTGCAGGGCAGGAAGCGGGTGATGTAGAGTGGCAATCCAGGTGAAGGAGAGAAACTGGAGCCTTGGAAGGAGGTTTGGTCTTGAGCCTGTGTTCACAGGAAGGAAGTTGCTGGAAACGAGGAGACAGAGACATTAAGACAGGGAGTAAGACGAACGCAGGAGAAACATCTGGGAGCCGATTTACCCTTTAGTTAGACCTCACTATCGGCTGATCCTTAAATACAGCTGACTGATGGCTCTGATGGAAAACAGGTGAGCTCATCCGTAGAGCAAGAATCCCGAGTGTGGTGGAAAACCAGTCCATCCACACCTGGACTCACAGCAGCAGACACAACAGACCAGTGTGGGCCCTAACAGCATTCCAACCAATGATGTTGGGCTTCTTGTGAAAATTGATGAAATTATGAAGCCAGAAAAGCACTGTCAGAGTTTGATCCACCATGCAATATCCTCAGGCTTTATTTTTCAGCTTGACACACACTGCCAAACACTGGCATCCCTGGAGTCTGGACCTCAACATTATGGAGTAGTGTGGGATCATCTCGGCAAAGAATGGAACAAAAAGCAGCCAAAATCCAAAGAAGAACTTTGAATGTCCTTCAAGAAGCCTGGAGAACGGTTCCTGAAGACCACTTAAAGAAATGACACAAAGTTGCCTCAGAGAGTTCAGAATGAAGCCAGTCACACCAAATATTGACCTTTAAGCTCATTAGAATTGTATGGTAAATGGAGTAGTTCTTATATAGCACTTTTCTACTCTTACTGAGCACTCAAAGCGCTTATACAGCACGTTTACCCCATTCACACAAGCACTTCCATATGTAACTAAGGTAGGTGCTTTAATTAGCTAACATTCACACACATTCAACTCGGGGTTAAGCATCTTGCCCAAGGATACATTGGCATGCAGGCTGGAGCAGCCAGGAATCGAACCACTGACCTTCCGATCAGTGAGTGACCTGCTGTACCGCCTGAGCTACAGCCCCCCCGTATAAACTGCACTGTGAAAATAGTTCCCATTTTCATAGCAAAGTAGAAAGAACTGAGGGGCCACTCAAGACTTTTGCACTGTGCTGTACAGTAAATGTCAAATCCGTGTCAAACTTTTCTGAGCATTTTTTGTGTAAAATGACTCAGTGTCTTCCTACTCACAACCAAGTGCTGACAGTGCCTAAAAATAATCATGAAAATGCAATAATGCTGATGCTGTAGTCTGGACTGGTGCTGCAAGATCAGCTCTGTGGCAGAAAAGCTTTCAGTTAATATTTGACTAAGTTCAGCAACAATGTGTTTCCAGCTTGCCAAATATGCTAATCAGCAACATGTTCTAATTGTGGTCCCACTTGGTTATATTCAAATGGAGACAGAGTCGGCGTAGCAAAACTGACAAAACAGTGTAAGTTGGATTAGCTTAATGAAACAAATGTCATTGTCTCCACTTGCCTTCAGTGCGAGCCTCTGCGTTCTCTCCCTTTTTGAAGTCTTAAATCAATTGTGTGAGTATGTGTGTGTGGGTGTGTGTGTGTCTATAAGCAGCTTTCTCTGAAGTTGTGAGGACATATGAGAGGTATGCACTATTACCAGTTCAAGCTGGATCTTTGGCTGACACAGCCACACCTCCTCGGTAATCACTCACCTGCAGCACTTGAAGAGAAGTTCATCTATTTGCCCTTTGTCAGGTTTTTGCAGTAGTACAAGCAGCAGCATGCTTGGATTCACTGCTGTTGAGCGTACTTTGGGTCTCCTTGTGTTATATATTGCTGCCATACATCAGCCAGACCTGTCCTTGGAACTCCACTCAGCTGAAAACCTGCATCTGTCTCCTGGATCTCCAGAAATCTGTTCCTAGGAAAGCTCCTACCTGCCACTGTTGTGTGTGTCAGTGTTGTTCATGGCAATAAACTATAATGCATACAGCACATAAAAGCATTAGCATGTTTACACAGATTAGTTAATAAATTTTATGCATCATTTGGCCTCCTGAAGATGTTTTTTGAAGATGAACTTCCTGTTTAGATGGCAGCAGATTAGACCCTGAGGCAGCCTGCACTGATCCAAGCAACAATGACTAACTTGTAACTTTTTCACTTGTAGCTAGAATTGCTGTGCTCCATTTCTGTTGCATCAAACTTGGATGCATTTGGAAATGTCATTAAAATAGTTTAAATTACATCAGTGTCACTGCTTTTTACTCTTTATTAACAGTTTTAAATGGGTGGATATAAAACAATTAATATTTGCTGGTGTCACAGCTTACACATTAACGATGATGAGCAGACTTCTGGTATTCCAAAGTTCTCCAAGCGTCTTATCCACAGAGGCAGAGTTTTCAGGTGGAAAGTACAATAGCCTTTCACTGGTACAGCCTGATCAGTAGTTGCCAGTTATTATGAACATTACACACACACACGCACACAAATATTGCAATCAATTAAAATCTAGCTCAATCACACAATATGGATTGTATGGACGCCAATCAGCTCTCAATCAACAGCAGAAATACAGAGTTTAATGATGCTGCAGAAGCGTGGGATGAGGAGAGTAGTTTTTACTACCACTGCCAACCAAGATCTGTCCAGTATGACTCAGAAAGAAATCATACTCATGGCCGAGTTAGTGTTTTAAGTTTTATTCAGTCTCCAGACAAATCTGAAGCTTCGAGTTGCCGAGCGGCAGCCGAGAAACCTAAAGGACTTGAGAGTTTCTGTAAAGAGGAGTGGGCCAGAATCCCTCCTGAGACGTGTGCAAACCTGCAAGAAACGTTTCACTGCTGTGCTTACCAACAAGGGTTTCCCCACCAAGTACTAAGTCGCATTTTGCTTGGGGATCACATCCTTAAAAACACCCAGTGACATGCAAATCAATTCATCCCTTTTATGGAATGTGTTTTTTCTGGATTTTGGTTGATATTCTATCTTTCCATTAAAATGAAAGTGCAGATAACCATAACATGGCCATTTCATAGATCTCCTTGTGAGAAGCTGTCAGATGAAATCAACTTAAACACGGCTTGTTTCAGACAGTGGATAAACTGAGCTAGGAAAAGGGAAGGAAGAACAGGTCCCTTTAGCGCCGGAAATTGTCTGAAAAACTTTGGCTGAGTTGGTAAATTAACAAGAAAAAAATCACATTTACCTGTAAATTTGCAAGAGAATACTAACTAAACTAAAACACAGGAAAAGACTGAACCTTTAAAAATGTAAAAATATATGACTTGATGTCAGCGTTCTACTTGGGGCTGACTACGACAGACACAATAGCAGCACAAGTTGTGATGTTTTTCCATGGATCTGCAGGCATATCTCTAAATGTTACTTGCTTCAGGAAATCCAAGCTGCAGCTAAGATTAGACAGATATCACATCCTCCGTTTGACATTAAAGGGCAGTTCAGTGAAACAACAACAGACTACAAAGATAATCTTCCTCAAGATGAATTTGCTGAATTGTAAAATCGGAATCAGCTGTTGTTGGCTAAAGCAAACTGTCCATTTTAGAGCAACATCCTGCTGAAAGAAACATTTCTTCAGCGATTTTCTGTCTCCTGTGAGGCTTGTGTAAAGCCGTGAGTCCATTTATTTATCAGGCGATTGATTTCTTCAAAGAACAGGAATAGATATGAGCTGTGACACGCTTTGAAAAATCACTCTGGCTCTCTGTGAGGGTGCTCATGCTGTCTGCCCTTTGCTCTCACGATAAATCACGATAAAGTTCACGAGGGGATTGAATGTAACCAAACCGCTTCCCTCCTGTCTTTTCATGAACGCGCAACCACAAAAAATTGAAAAGCACAAGAAGCAAACGTGTGTTATGGTTTTTTATGCAGAGAAATAAGTTTGATTAGTCTGATCCACACTCTCCTTTTTGTTCACTCTTCATTTGTTTCAGCAGGCATGCGGTGATGTAAGTTAACTTCAGATAAAATATTGTAAACAAATATATACACACGGTAATATAGCTATCTAAAACCATTCTTTCAATAAATGTAAAGTTACTGTAAACATGCACTCTTTTATCACTGAGTTCTCTCTGCACCCAGGCGCCATTCAGTCCGATTAAAGGATTACGATATGCTGTTATGACATCTGCACAGTGTTGTACTATTTAGGTTATACCAGTCAGGCTAAATGGCTTTACATGTGGATGACATCAACTCCACCCAATGTCCTGAATGATGCTGATCGCCTTTGGGTGGGGTGTATATATACAGGTTATGAGGACGCACTGGGCATCCTGCGTGTTTCCATGGGGCCTGGGTGTGAGATAAAGACTCAGTGTGCTTTTAAAGGGAACCAGAGGACAAAGGCATGGATGCCTGACCCTAAAGTGGAGCTCAGTTTGCACCATCAGAACATTGCAGTCATGTCAGCAGGACAGTTTTCCACATCTGACTCACATCACATTTAGATCCTTTGAGTTTTAATGCACTCACATTTACACTCGCTGAGATGTCCGCGTACATTAGTTTGCTTGAGATTAAATTTTCAGTAAGCTTTATGAAACATATTTATTGCAATTTAAATCTGTGTTTTAAACAGGGACACATTTACAGACTTGGTATCAGTCAGCTGGTGTAGACTGACCGTTAGAGCTCAGTGCACTGCCCTTACATTAGACGTTACTGCCAAAGAATGAAGCCTGCACACTCTGATGTTTCTGTTTTTTCCTATATTACCAGCAATGACCCAACAAGCACGAGCATTGCTCTGTGGGGTACATTTGATCAGGGATGGACTTTCAAAAATAATCTCCCTTTGTGTTTAATTTTGGTTGAAAAGTGAAAGGTGAGAGAATATCCCCAATATCAATTCAATATTAGTTAAATTCCATCATTTATATAGCACCAGTTTGCAATAACAGTCATCTCAAGGCCTCATATTGTAGGGTTTTGACCTGATATTGTAGGGTCAAGACCCTACAATACTGGAGCGAGAACCCCCAAAATCGGCTCATCCCCAAAGAGCAAGCACTTGGTGACATTTAACGGAATGAGACCTCCAGCAGAGCCTGGCTCAGGGAGGGGCAGCTATTTGCCTCACCTGGTTGGGTGGAGAGAGGAGGGACGACACTGAAAACATGCAGAACAAAATACAAACCTCAGAGGGAAGACAAAAAGCTAATGACATACCACAGTGACACATAAACACAGACACTGAGAAGATGTAGAGAAGGAGACGTAGTCATGGCATCATGGGAAGTCACTTAGCAGGCTCAGCATCAAAAGTCTCAATTAAAAATCCAGACATTTTTGGTACATTAGTTGAGATTTTGCTTGACTGTGCTTGACTGTGAAATTAATCACACAAGGTACACCGACTCTTATTACTGAGTGGCAACTTTTTATGGATACGTACATGAAAATGATGTTATTGTTGAATTTTGGGTTGCATTTTGTGCTTATTTGTACGAGAGTCCAGACAACCTAACATCACTGTTCCCACATGCCGGGCTGTCCGCCTCACAGCAAGAAGGTTGTGGGTTTGTCTGCAAAGGTGTTGAGCGGGAAGAGAATTCTTTCATTTTTCAACCAAATCTCAACAATTTTTAGCGGTCTGCCAAAGACGTCTTTTCAGTGTCTTGTTAATGAGTATTTGCTGGGTGGGATGATTCCGATTTGGGTTTTGTGTGAAATGCCTTAAAGTATTAATTGTTAGAAAATAGTTGGAAAGAGACTGGCTGAACGTACTGTTAGCTGAGTTGCCTGTTCAGGTAAGCATTCACACCACCTGCTTATTCCTCCTGCAGTGCCTACAGCGGAGATGTATCCGTTAGCATGACCATAGATATTTCTGTAGCATAGGGTGTCTATAAAAGATGGACATAGCCAGCTGTTGGTTACTGAAGTCCTGTTGGGAAACCTTGAGCTGAGCTCTTTCACCATGGCCATCTAGTGGTTTTGAAACTGGAAGCTACGGGAAAGACCAAGTTACACGACAACCTGTTATTCTCATGTTTTTGGTTTTTTTTAAATAAGATTTTTAACTGTCAACCGAGACTATAAATTCATCAGGAAAGTATTTACTGTTGTTAAAGGTCAAAGGGACTGATGGAGGTTTTTCCCACAGGCTTCAGATGTCTTCTTGGAACCAGAGGAGTAGCCCCCTGCTGGACACTATAATAAATGCAGGTTTAAGGCACTTTGGCATTGGCTTCACTTTTGATGGTCACGTTTTATATACAGGGGCAGTATTACACTTTCTTTTTATTATTTGTTGAAATGCATTTATCAGTATATTTATAAGTCGATCTATAAGTTACATTGTTCATTTAGATTTACTCTAATATGCTATCATTTTTTATTTCTTGCCTGCTGACAAAGGAGGGCATTTAAAGTGAATATTCAAACCAGGACATTATTTTTGCCATGAATGATGCAAAATTGGTGCATTCATGTTTCCTTTTTCTTCCTCACTTGTGTACGAGACCCAGCGATGAAGAGAAGGTGATACCACAGTAGATTCAAATATAATGATCAGTGAATCAGTGCAGAAAACTGTCTTCAGAACAACTGCAGCAGCTCTGCATGGCGAAGAACACTGATCTGAGCCCCTCTAAGCTAAAAATTCCATATTATTAACAATGATATATTAAAAACACATTGGTGTGTACAATATACATGAGCTACACCTACTTTCCAGAAATTTACATATAGTCTGTCTGCACATAAATTATAGTATATTTTGTCGTATTTGTAGGAACAGTAATATGGGTACATTCCTCAAACAATGACTGGATCTCCATCTTATCAGGTGAAAACACAGAGCCTTCTGCTTTAACAAATGATGACTAAAGCCACCTGGCACCCTGCAGCAGCACCCTACTGGCTCTGGGATATGCACTCTGACAGTGCACTTGACATTGTGAATTGATGTTTGACATGGTTATTAAGGGTAAGGTTTCAGTGAAGGGGCGATGCACCCTCACTGTAATAGAGGGATAAATTTAGTCCCCTTGTCAATGTTCTGGTAAATAAAAACCTCAAGGGCCCTGCTCTTATGCCCTGGAGGGGATTTAGTCCAATCCTCTGAAAGCATGCTATGCTGTACTGTGCACAGTGGCTGCTGTTGATTTGATCTGTATGTTAGTGTTAGAGTGCAACCACAGAGGACAAATTAGCTTCTTACGAAAGCAACGATGAACCAGAGTGTCTCTAATATCTACTTTTAGTCTAGACTCTATTTGGCTTGTATAGTCAGAACTGTGGCCAGCTGGACACAGCCTGGAGTCTTCGTCCAGATCATCTGCACAGTCTGTGAATCTATAGGGTCTTATTTTTTATAGCCCAGTCATGCCAAGACGCTGAACTCCTTACATGTTTCAGCTCATTCCAGACCACTGTTACGCCTCAGTGCAAACAGCCTACAAACAAAGCCAGTCAATAATGAATGAGGCTTTTCCACTCCTCTCGTTTCCTTGTCTGTACGTGTATGTGGGGACAGCCTGGAGTGCGAGCTCTTACAAGCAACCGCTGTTTCATTATTCATAACAAAGATTTGGATCTTACTCTATTTACTCAGTGACCTTGTAAACAGCCACAATTACTGCCACACAACTCTTACTTTAACCCTTTTTCTCACTGTTGTATTTTTCTCATGCATCTTTCATATCCGCCATCGCCACACTATGACTTTCTTTACTTTGATGAGCTATGCAGAAATCCCAGCAGCCAAAGTTGTGTTTAGGAGGCAGTGCAGTACTGGTACCTGGCTGAGTTTCTTGGGCAGGGGGTGGCTAAGACTGAGAGAGCTAGCATTTAAAAGTGGCTGAGACTAAATCCATGTTTGAGACAAGACTTGGAAGATGATGGTCACACAGGAATAGGTGGGTACTGAATATTCAGAGTCTTCATTTTGTTTGCCATCAGTAAAGGTTACCTTGGGAACTGATTATCAGTGGGCATCCCAATATTAGGAATGTTCCACTTGTCCACATGATCCTGTTAATGAGTTTCCTGTGTTCAAAGTGTCCAACCTGTGCGTTGTCCCATTTTGCTGCCTGTACAGGGAGAGGCGTGTGTGTGCATATATGTACTGTAGATGTGTGTGTGTGGTTTAGTTTTTCATTTGTGTAAACGTGTGTGTTCTAATCGCGGCTCCGGTTGCGTTTCTTGAAGAAGAAGAAAGGCGTCTTCTGAGGCGGGCCCAGTAAAATGGGCACCTGGTTCTTGTGTGTGATCCTGACCTGTAAGAATCACAGAGAAAGAAATTAGAATCTGCATATAGGTAAATGCAATTAAATGTCTTTGCTTTAACAGTCATTTCCTGACTTTTCACAACAGACAAATCACTGTGACCTTGCAAATAACTCATGTAATGCAAAAATAACTCTCTTTTCTTTCACTTCTTCTGACAGTCTGCTAAGAAACAAAATGAAAATTGTTGAAATGCTGAGAGAATGAAATGACAATCATTGACTTCCTCTGGCTGTAATGTTTGATGGCACGACAGTGTTGGAGGTTGGCGGAATGCAGAGGAGGAAGTGGACAAACGAACAGAACCATGATACAGCAAGCTTTATCAGCTTTAGGGATGAATGCCAGAGCATGTTTAGAACACCACATTTGGGCTTTTAATGATTTATTTTTCCAGGGTGGAATGATTGTATCTCTAATGACTTTAAAAAACAAGAATTGGGTATACGAGTGTGAATTTATTTTGGATTTGCTCTAATCCACTAATTATACACACACTCAAATTATACAGTCACTTGAATATTTTAATAAGTGGGGCAAAAGGTTCTACAATTTCTTTTAACTTGACAAATCCAACACTGTTAACTCCTTAACTCCTCATTGCATTGACCAATGACAGAACAATGACAAAGTCCAAGGAACTCAGTGAAGAAATAAGAAGAACTGTAGATTTGCCCAAATCAGGAAAGTCTCCTGAAGCCATTTCTAAACAACAGCAGATTAAAAGATCAGGAGTTTAAACAACTGTACGTAAGTACGAGTTTTCTGAATGTGTCACCACTTTGCCAAGGTGTGGAAAAAGATCCAAACTGTCATGAGAGGAAAACCTAAGAACTCTGTACCAGCACGGTGATGATAGCATGATGCTCTAGGTCTGTGTTGCTGCCAGTGGTACTGGTACGTAATGAAAAATTATTTCATATTCTTCAGTTTCACAAATGAATAAATAAATAAAGAAAGAACTGCACTGTACACATTCTTGCGAGAAGGGTGGTCAAATATCCACCAGCAACACGCCAGAATGTTTGTTGATGATCTGGTGCAACTTGCTAAGTGACATTTAACCAAATATTAATTGTGGTGTATGTATATTTTAAAGACTGTGTGTAAACTTTGACCTTGTGTGGATAAGAGAAGAAAGCAAATTAATTCAAACTTGTGCATGCAATTCTTGTTAAATACATTGGAGATGTATGCTGTACAATCATTCCACCCGGGAAAAAGAACAGTTGAAAGAAACCATTAAAAGCCCAAAAGGTTCTATCACAGGGGTGCCAAACTCAAGTACACAGTGGGCCAAAATTCAAAACTGGGACAAAGTCTTATTGAAAGAAATCTTCCTCCACATATAACAATGAACCTTTTCATATGGACATTAACTAGTTTTGCTTTAAAACTGCACATGAAACAAGCAAAGCTTAATACTATACAGCCTACACAGAGCTTTAACAGTGTGTAGCTTCCACATGTAAACACGTAGCAGTTAGCAAGCTAACAGCTGTGTGTCTCCCCGATCACAGCCTTCAGCCAGTCCAGTGTTTCTGTTTCAGTGATCGGAACAATCTGATATCCAGATAAGTGATATACTTTCCACAGAATAGCTGTGACTAAATGATTGAATTAGGGGTAATGGCGCAAAGTCAGGAATATTGTGGATAATACTGGCGGGCCAGCTCCAATTGTCATTTGGTATGGTTTCACAGGCCAAGTATAATTACACTGCGAGCCAAATTTGGCCCGCGGGCCAGAGTTTGACACCTATGTTCTAAGACATTCATGCCCATGATGAGTATATGTAAACTTCTGACCACTACTGCAATATAATGCAGTATAACGCAGTTTAATCAACTGCCACCTATGTCAATACCGTGACAACACTGCGGTGATATTGAGATAATAGACCTATTTTGGAAACTTGGTTAGGTCTAGGTCCTAAAAACTACTTGGTTTGACTTTGGAACTAAAAATCTCCAAGTTCATGGAAAAGAATATGAGAACAGGCTAGTTCACCAACCACACTTGGTCTAGCTTTATCCCCACCAGAGCATTACTGCCATGCCTCATGTCTTAGCGTTCCACCTGGCTGGCAGCAAACCAGACCAAAACACTCACACACCCACATAGTGCTGGTGGACCCTCTTGGACTGATCCTGACTGTGCCTGCCAGGTACAAACTCAGTCATTGAGGGCTGGTCTGCATTTCTCTCTGCAGGAGCCATCAAGGTTCCTGCTGTCCACCTTAGGGCTCCTTAGGGCTCTTGAAAATATATTTTAGTTGCAGTGATTCTGATTTAAATGGCTAAATTAGTGGTGTTCACTCTCACCGTGCAGGGGGGCTGCATCCACGGCTCTCCATCAATCTGCATAGGCAGACGTCGGGACGTCCTGTGAAGAGACAGCAGAGGGATCAAGGACAAGCAAGAGAAGTGGAGAGAGGGCAGAGAGAGTACGAATGGAAGGAGGAGAGGACAGGGTGGGGAGGTTGGGAAGGTCAGATCACACACACCTCTGAGGCCTGTTAACACTGTCCTAGGACAGGGTGAGACACTGCACCCTCTGTTCCCATGAGACCCTTTCCCAGACAGAGTCCCACTCTTTAAACTCACACAACTACTGTACACAAACACACACACACACACACGCACACAAACACACACACACACACACACACACACACACACACACACACACACACACACACACACACACACACACACACACACACAGAGTTGGTTTAAGAATTTCATGCACGCCTCTGTGGCTGGAGAAACACAGCATGGGAGAATGACTGGGATGAATGCTCCTTTAATTCCGG
>VUQK01024788.1:12889-24596 GCA_015106715.1 Bujurquina vittata
GTGTGTGTGCGTGTGTGTGTGTGTGTGTGTGTGTGCTTTAGGTAGAGGGTATAGTCCTTGATATCATATCTGGGAGCTTTAGAGAAAGAGCAGACTGAGACGGAGCTCTTCTATTGATCTTCATTTTTATGCCATCAGGATGCATTTGGAGAAAGTCATGCATGCAAGCCCTTGAGCTAAGGTCCTCTTGGAGATGATGGCCACGCCACACAAACCCCCCCACCCCCGAACCAACTCTTAGCCCCTTCTCAAATTAGATCCCAGGTCTAATCAGACACAGCTTGGCATTGTGGGTGGAAACTAGCCACAAACCTCATCTTCAAATGACTGTTGGTTACTGTTAGAGGCCCCCCTGTTCTGTTGACAGGGCAGGATGTAGCACTATATGAGGCGCTCTCAATTCTCTTGACCACACAATGGAAAATGAGGCAGAGACCACACAACAATGAGTGATTTTCAACACAGCGGCTAACCGAAACCCCTATTCAAAGTGAAAAACATACCAGAATAACGCCAACCAAATTCAGTGCTGTGCAGTGTAATAGCTTTCTTTCTCTTGAATGGCAGGTGAGGACATTACACAACAAAGAGAGAAAAAAGATGGACTAGCATTTTCTGAGGAAAAAAGTTGGGCTCTCGCATGTGACTGCGCAATGTTTTCTAGCTCGCACTGAAGGAATCTCAAAGCCAAAGATGCAAAGTGTAAAAGTAACTGATTTTGTGATGATGCAACAAAACAAAAAAAAAAAAAATCAAACTTGATTAAAATTTTATCAGTGTTCTCACCAAGGTCTCCTCTGGACCTCTTACAGCACTCTGCATTTGGATCACTAGGCCCAACTATGTTTTCACTGTCAAACTTGCAAAAAGCGCCACACTGATGTGAGTGTCCAGAAATGACATATTTCAGCTGAGGACAAAGAGGCAGACCAGCAGCGTGCTAATGTGAATTCATCCTGCAGACTGGTAACACTGTCATGTCCTGAAGTGTCTGATGGGCAACATTAAACACACGTGACATTAAATTTATATGTTTGTTTAGTTTCAAGCTGTGGAAATGAGTGTCCTGAAGGGTGGCTGAACTTTCCTTTACTGATAGGGTAAGAGGTTTGGTCATCTGGAAGTGACTCAGAGTAGGGCTGCTACTGCCTATACCCAAAGGAGCCATTTGAGGTGCGTCTGACTAGGATGCCTCCTGGGTCTTCGGGCATGTCCTACAAGAAGGAGGCCCTGGGACAGACCCAGGACATGCTGGATAGACTATATCTCTCAGCTAGCTTGGGAACACCTTGGTGTTTCCCCGGATGAACTGTATAGAGGTGGCCAATTAGTGGGATGGACAACTCTGTTTAGACTGCTGCCTCCACGACCCGGACAAGGGGCAGAAATTGGATGGGGAAATGGACTGACATTAAATATGCTGGCTGTTATTGTGCTATTGTCTGCCACAGCACAGCATACTGAAATGTGATGGTTTTTTTGGCCTCACCAGTACAATCTTCACTCAGCACATGGCGTCTCCATCAGATTGGGCTCCCTTTGATCTTGCCCTCTTCCCCATTATGCATTGTAGTTGCATGTAGATGCACAACTGCAAGTCATCAGAACTTGCTTTCTAAAAATAGCAGCAGCATTTTTAGAGGTCCAGATGTGCCCAAGAAGTCCACTTCGGAAGGGAGACTGGCCAAAATTAAATCAGGTATGGACTTTTTAAATGTTTTGATCACGTCTCATACTGTATGTGCTATTTCCATTTGATTTTGAGTCTATCCAAAAGTCAAGAGTCAAACCAAGATCTCCACCAGCTTCCATCAGTGTGAAAGAGCCGAATTCTGAACTCCCTATCTAGGAGGTAAGCTTCTTACCTTATCTTGAAGGGTCCGCTCAGCCATCCATCCTCCCAACCCCAAGGAGGACACCAATGTTGGCTGCTTTCTAATCACGATCTTATTCTTTTCATTAAAATCTATAGCCATAGTAGCAGATATCTGACCTTGGAAGGCTTTGCAGATGTTGACGTTAGCACTAAATTAGACAGCAATCAGCCAACAATGAGGCCTCCTAAGCCGCTGGGATGAAACACAGAAAAAGAAAGCAGTGGTGGATTTCTGGCAGCCTCCCCTTTGGCAGGCCTTCATGATTATCACTTTGTGTGGAAGCATTCATTTTGCTCTCAATTGCAAGACAAGAAAAAAGTCAGTTCCCCTTATTACACTGGTAATGATAGATTGCTCTGGCAGAAAGCACATGTCTGGCCAGCCGACCTGTTGCTTCGCTACCTACACCACTGATGCCAGAGCAAATGGGTCCTTATTTAAATCTTGTCAAGGGTAAAATTGGGGCCTTAGCTAGTCATTACAACAGTGGCACATAGTCTAATTTGGGTCATGCTGCGGTGGCTTAAAAGCAGTGTGTGTGCAGTTTTTACTGCTCCCCGTGTGTCATAGTGAAAATGAAACAAATGTGCTTATTTTACATCAGTGACAAATGGAAATCTGTAATAGCAAGCACTCCATCCCTAAGGATGTTTTTCTATTCCCAACCAATAAACATTAAGAAATGAAGCACTCCCACCAGTCAGATTGTTTGTGGTGGATGTGGATATTTTCACAAGAATAAATGAATGAACAATAGCTTAATGTAGACATGACAAACATTCGGTGGAGTTTCCTCATCCCCCATAAAAGTAACATCTGCTATAGATTAAATTGCGGTGTTAAAATCACCTCAACCACATGATGTAGTATCAACTAAGCAAATGTTACCATCTCAATTCTTTTTCCATTAATGAAGACTTCATCTAAAGCCAGTCTCTCTCTCCAGAGTTAAATTATTAATGTTGACTGCTCATTACAGCTGTTCAAACACTAAATAGCCAAATGACCCATGCTCTAAGAAAACATGGTGATCTTTTCTGGCAGCATGTACAGAATAATGTGAAGTAGAGCATAATAACGTTTATCATATGTCATAGGACATCGAGGACCTGCCAAGAGAGGCCTTCAAACTCAAACACTGTGCATGAATGTTTGTGTGTATGACACAAACCAAAACAGGCAGCTGTTAACACCAGGCCAGTGAAGAGGAGTGGGTCCAATGACTGAGGCCCTCCTCAATGTGCTTGTTTCATCTGTTGAGGAGGTCCAGAGATCAGAGGGGCAGAGAGAGGGGCGGGCGAGGTGGGGAAAATCTCTTATGGGGCCGATGTCAAGGGCCAAAAATAGCGGAGAACGCCTCTTTTGCTGTTTCTCTCCCTCTGTGACTCATCTGGAGTGCGGTAATTAGCCAGAGACGGTTCACCACCACCGTGGCTGGAATCACACAGAGAGTGGCGGTGACAAGGCCCAAAACAAACGGTGCTTAAAGAGGGACAGGGTGGCAGAGGTGGGGGTTTAGAGGGGAGAGTAGGAGAGCAGGAACGAGAGGATATGTCACACTTGGAACCGACCGGTATTACCAAATCCTTCCACGGAGCTGGAGGAAGCAAGGAGGGAGGAGGAAACCAGAATGACAAGAGGTGAGCCAGAGAAAAAAAAAGACGAGTCGAACAAGAACCGTCTCATTGCTTGATGGCCATCTGCACCGCATTTTTCCCCTGGATTTTCCAATTATAACTGAAGTGAATTAAAAGTTCAACTCCCTCCTCTTCTCTCTGTACTCCATAAATGTTCTCTCCATGGCATGCAGTAATGGAGGTCTATTCAGCAGCTAACCCAGGAGCTATACCACAAAAAAATCCCCACTCAACTATAATTGGCTCACTAGACCCCTGGGCATTAAATTACACTGCTTGCACATCAATTAATTCACCTCCATTTTCTCTGCAAACAAAATGGTTCGTTCACATATCAGCACAGACCCTGCTGAGCAAATAAATGCCTTCATCATTGCTGTGCTGTATGTTTTGGGTCAATGTTTTCATTGCATTTTGAGTCATATTGATTTATGTCTGGGCCTCATAGTCTGAATGTGTGTGCAATAGAAAAACAGAGAGATAGAGAAGACATGCGTGCAAATTATGTGTTTGTCCATGTGCACAATTGTGCACATGGGCAAAAGATACTATAAGCCACTTACCTTACATAGTTTGCCAAATAAAAACTGCTCAATATGTTTTGTGGGAGGGCTTATTGGGATCAAAGGCAGAAAAGCAGATATGAGTTTCTGTTCCTGGCTAGTCGAGGAGGGGGGTTGTCATACCAGACATGGTGAGCACATACATTTCCTTGAGCCCTGGGCGTGTGCTTAGGTTCTCCTGGGTGGACTCATTACTCACTGTGAGTGCTGAGCCTGGGGTTGACGGAGAAGCCTGTGTCACACCCACTATGCACCGACTGTTGTGTAATTCCTCCTGGGGTTTTGGAATGGGCTTGTAATGATGACTGGTTTGATATGGTTTCACTCTCTGACACACATGCAGAGACAACTGGGAGACAGTCCTGCAGACACAGACAAGAACCTGCTGTGGTGTAAGTGATACTACCCCACGAGAGCTTCTGTCCATAGCAGGGAGCACTTAGTAGAGGTTTGCATGTATAAACAAAAAAGTCAAGCGGTTAAAAATGTAGCATTAACACTGGTGCACCACCAACATGGAAAACTTAAACCGAAGAACACCACTGTAGCTTAAAAACTGTGTCAGCACCCACCTTATTGAACCACCTGTGTAAGTATAAACCACTCTACATAACACAGCAGATGACTGAACGAACTATAAGACAGGAAATAAAAAATACAAATACATCTTTTAATGCACTCTTTATATCTTGTTATCAAGCAGCCTAACAGTGTTGCTAATGCCATGGTCACACAGGCCAAAAGACTGGTTACTGACCCCCTGGCAGCCACAGATCATTGGGGGAAAAAATGCATTCCCCAACCAGTTGGCAAGTTGTTGCTGGATGTCACTGTGAACTTTGTTGTGAAGACGTATACAGTGTTACACCAAAAACCACCTTGCAACTTCTTTGGTCTCTGCTAAGGTCTTCCATGCAGACCGGAGATGCCTGCGGCATTCTGCTAGCAACTAAGCAATCTCAAGGAGGCTTTGGTGCAGCAACCTCCAGCAAACACTTGTCAACTGGTTGGAGAATGCCCATTTTTCCCTAGCAAAGAGAGGATGTCTGGAGGTTGCTGTGTAACTGAGGCCTAATGAACAAGCTCGTACCAATGTCTGATGATCCTTAAAACTGCACTAGCAGGTGCCAAATGTCTGTGCTATATAAGAACTAGTCCATATACCAAATAGCAGTTAATCCTGCTTTTCCACGATATCTTCATGTTGACGATACCTCAAAAATTTTGACTGACTTTGTTTCATTATGTCATCTACTAAGCTAAGCCTGTGAGCTTGTAAAACGAGAACCTGTGCTTTCCCTGCTAAGCCAAGTTTGATCCTTTTAATCGCTTTTTGCGAAGGAGCTCCTCTTACTGGCAAACGAAAACAGTCAGATCAGCTGTGATGGCCGATGTTTTGTCTCGGTAAAATCCTGCCGGAACACTGTGAAAGATACAGAAATAATCATGAAGTGTTTTTGAGGATTAGGAATAACAATGTCATCCAAATGTTTGAGGGCATTGAGGACTTTGGGTGTTCATTACCAGTAACCGGAAAAATCATGCAGCTAAATGTTATTAAGCTATCACTGTAGCTTATTCAGCACCCATTCAAGATTATTTTTCCAGATTCTTAATATTTGGAGCTTGTAAGCAATAAAAATCCAATTTGATTCACCACAGTGGAACGACCCACCCATACAGAGGAGTGGTATAGCTCTTTGACCTGTTCACACTCTGGCAACATTGGGCTCGCCCCCGTGATTTTGTCTCTTTATCAAGAATGTTCACAAATCCCTGTGAATGACATCATCTTGTGCTGGGGAGTTGTAGCCAAACAGACACAGAGAGAAACAGCACCAAGCGTAGCATCCAGATCCAAGCCCTCAGCAGTCAGTGTCTTGAGCCAGCAGACCTGGACACCAGCGGAGAGAAATATGCCAAATACCTCCCCCCAACCACCATCCCACCCCTGTGCCCCCCGCCCCCCCATCTATTATTTCTGCCCCTCTCTCTGTTCCTGAAAGCTTGGTTACATCATCCTCAGTGTCCACATTTCAATAATGCCTGTGAAATCTCCCACTGGCTGCAGGACACAGGGGGGCCAGGATGGAGAAAGCTTGCAGAATGCGCGGTAAAGAATGACAACATGCATACATAACCGATCATTTGTTGTGAGACAACAGTTTAAAACATACTAGTTGAATGTAAATTTGTCTTGTGCTCTTCTTTCCTCGTAATCCCTGAAAGCAGAAGTGTAATGGTAAGCACTTGTATTGACTCAGGCCGGTCAGCCAAGTCCCCCTCCCCTAACACAGCTCCATGCAGGCCCAGCCATAGCAGACATTTTTGTGGTGAAATCATTAAACCCACGTGCAGCTCTCTCTCTGTGGTCACTGGGGGTCGTGCTCCTCTGCCTTTAGCTGAATAAATCATAAAGTTTGCCGGGGGACCACACAAGAAGCCAGCCCAGTGCAGCCAGAGCATCCAGCCTATGCAGCCAGTGCAAAACACATGCGCACACACAGCCCCAGACCTTGTTATTTTTCAGAAAAACACCAGCAGTGAAACAGAGACAGAAGGAAGCGAGACAGAAAGTGGTGAGGAGGCAAAACAGCAGAGGCACAAAAAACATGTGATAGAGCAGTACGCTGGAAATACTGTCAAAGAAACTATAAGTTAATAAAAAAAATGTAAAAAGCCATAAGGGAAGGCACAGCAAGGTAGAAAAACAGACTGTCAAAGCTAAAAAAAATAAATAAAAAATGATGTCAACAACATTTGCTAGTAACATTAGCTAGGGTACAAATGAAAAACTTTTTTCAGGATTGGGCTCAGGAGCATCATAAAGGAGAGAAATCCTCTCTCCCTGTCTGTCTGGATGAGCTCGCCAGACTGATCCTTCAGACAAGATGTGACTGCTGAAGGAGGAAACGCTGTCCTGTCTGAGGATCACATACTGTCTGGGTGCATTTTTGTGGGATGCACCAATTTATACCATAAATTACTAGAACAAATCGCTACTAAAACAGAAAGGGCGAGGAGTTTCTGTTTGCAGACACTTGGCTGTCACATTTCCATGTCAATTTGTACATTAGAAAACAGACATGGATGTCTTTGCTCAAGTGGTGAAAGAATATTGTTTACTTCCCTAATCAGATATATTGCTCAAAACATTAAAGGAATACTTTGAAAACCACATCAGATCTCAATGGGGAAAAAAATCAAGCTGTATATTTTTACTGATATGGACTGAGTAATATGGTAGGAATGAAAGGATGCCACATCGTTTGATGGAAATGAAAATGGTCAACCTACCATAGTTTCTATGGCTCCAGTGTGCTTGTATGCATGCCTGATGACACTGGGGCATGTTCCTAATGAGATGACAGATGGTGTCCTGGGGAATCACCTCCCAGGTCTGGACCAGAGCATCACTGAGCTCCTGGACAATCTGAGGTGCAACCTGGTGGTGTTGGCTGGACTGAAACATAATGTCGCAGAGGTGTTCTGTTGGATTTAGGTCAGGCAAGTGTGGGGGCCAGTCAGTGGTATTAATTCCTTCATCCACCAGGAACTGCCTACATACTCTAGGCCGGGCATTGTCGTGCACTAGCAGGAACCCAGGACTTACTGCACCAGCGTAGGGTCTGACAATGAGTCCAGGGGGTTTATCCCTACATGGATATACATCCCCAGACTATCACTGACCCACCACCAAACCGGTCATGCTGAATGATGTTACAGGCAGCATAATGTTCTCCACAGCTTCTCCAGACCCTTTCATGTCTGTCACATGTGCGGAGGGTGAACCTGCTCTCATTTGTGAAAACCACAGGACACCATTGATGGACCTGCCAATTCTGATATTCTATGGCATATGCCAGTTGAGCTCCACAGTGCTGGGCAGTGAGCACAAGGCCCACTAGAGGACATCGGGCTCTCAGGCCACCCTCTTGAAGTCTATTTATGATTGATTGCTCAGAGACATTCAAGGTTAAGACCTTCTACGACCCTGTCCAGCTCTCCTAGAGTAACTGCATGTTCTTAAGGCTGTGCTGGGAGACACAGCAAAGCTGGAAATGGCTTTAATTGATGTGCCATTCTGAAGGATGAACTGTCTGTTCAACCTCCATAGGGTCAAGGTATCACCTTATGCTACCATTAGTAATATTGACCCTAGCCGAACATGAAACTAATGGCAAAACAGTTAAGAAAGACGAGGAAGGAAAATGTCAACATCATCCTGTAAACCTATTCCTGTTTTGGGATTTTCCTAGTTGTTGCCCCTCCAGTGCACCTGTTGTTAGTTTCATTAACACCAAATCAGCAGAAACTGATTAACAACTCCCTCTGCTACTGAACTGACAGTTTATTATCCCAAAAGTTTAACTGACTTGATGCTATACTCTGATTAAAAAGTGTTCCTTTAAAATTTTTTGAGCAACATATATACAGCCATGTGAAAAAGAAAGTACACCCTCTTTCAGTTCGAGGTTTTGCGTAACAGTACATAAAAAAAAAATCTACTCCTTACTGGGTTCTAAAATTGTTGTCAGATGTGCACAATATATTTTTTGGAGGTAACTGCAATTTTTATGTGATCTCCAAAGCAATTAATAACTAAATATAGAGTGTACAGTACAAGTATAAAGTACTTAAAAATAAGATCAGTAAGATAAAGCCCATCACAGCTGTGCCTATGATTTGTCATTGTGCCAACGCTATTGCCATTCTCAAATGGAGACTAGTCGTTTGTTGTATGCGCACCATGCATTTACACCACTGCAACATCAGCATACACCACCACAAAAATTCTACACATCAGCGTATCTATACCACCAAACCACTACTGTCTAAATTTTATACTGTAGCACCTTGTCATCCTGCTTTGGTGTCCACCTCCGTGAAGCCTCTATCACCTGACTAAAAGGTCGGGTCGTCATGCGTGTCATGGTGAGAAATCTATGTGTCAGTACAGCCTGAAGAAAGAGGTGAGGGTGAGGGTGGAGGTTGAAACTCTACACTCACCGTTAACGGAGGCCATAGCACCTCGCGACCTCGGGCCACACATTTCTGGGTGAACTTTGGCCTTGTGACCACACCAGCGGTGCTGGGTACCTCCTCGTAGACATGCACTTACATACACACACAGTATATCTTCAGACTCCCTCTGGCTTGCAGTCAGGCAGCCATTACCTGGAGATTGTATCAGTGTCAGTTTGTGTGGGATTCATACTCCCCGGGGTAAAGCACAGAGGGCAGGCGCCTGATCTTTCTGTGAAATGTTAATGTGGAACAAAACAGGCTGAACTCAGAGTGTAGCAATATGTGGAGCCCTGCTCATTGGTTAAGAAACTCTATCCCCTCTAGCATCAGTTGGGATGTGACCAAGCCAAAAACAAATCAGAAAGCTTTGAGTGCTTTGAGAAGCTTTTTAAGCGCAGCTGGATCAGTGAAGCATGCTTTACAGCATATCTACTGTGCTCTGCCCTCATTAAACTGAGACAAAAATCTACCATTCAAGCCACAGTTAGAGTGTCCATTAGTACTGGTATTTCAATTTTGAAGACAGTAAATTGGCCAAGGAATGCAGCTTGTTGCCTTATCAAAGTGTAGAAGCCACAGATCTGGAAATGCCTTGCTTTGTTGAGCGTTTAGTTTATCTGTCCCGTAATTGCACATTGTAAAACTGTCTCTCTGGGCTTCTTGCTATCCCCAGTGGCCAATGTAACCATCTGGCCCTCGCAAAGATCTGACCAGGAAGTTATGTGCAACGTCAGAGGATAGGAACTCTGATAATGGATCCTTAGCCTCACACAGAGTTGGCTGATTTTTCAACATTCCCATCGTTGTCTGAAATACCTGTCACTGTGCACACTGCCAAAGTTGTCAGTCTTTACAGTATTTTCCTGCAGTGCGATGCTCAACAAAAGGGTAACAAGTGTTTGTTTGTTTTTATTGTACGAACCCTTCTACAGTGGTGTACAGGAGGACATGCATGCATGCATGCAAATCAATATGTCGCTCAACACAGTATAAATGGTTCTCTGAATCAGAAATGCTGGCGTCTCTTTACCCAAGTACATGTGGATGGTGTGCACAGCCAAGTCATTGCACACTTGCATTGCAATGTCACTTTGGGGAGTACCTGTTGTAATTCTGCACAAATACATCTATTATATATCTATTATGAGTTCATGTATCATGTGTTCATAATTCCATCCGTTTTGACAAGCTCTCCAACACCACTGAGTGAAATGCAGCCCATAAGCTATGACAGAGCCTCCACCATGTTTTACAGACTGTATCCCAGGTCCTGTGTCAGGTCTGTTTCATATTTCGTAAGGAAATTACTTTCAGATATTGTTCATCCGCTGTAGATGGTTTTTAGGCCTGCCACTTCTTCTTTTGTCCTCAACTTGTCCAGTTTCCTCATTTTTTTAAGGACACGCTGCACACCATGATGAAATATGGCATGTTTTCAGCTCATAGCGCTTTAGAAATCACCATTTTGGTGTAAAAATACTATTTTATGTCTGTCAACTGTGTTATTTATGGCATTTTTCATGAATTTGAAGAAAGAAATGGGAACAAAAGATGAGCTTTTGTGACAGGCTGCTAATAAAGTCCCTGAGATATGATTCAAAATGTGTTCCTTGCTAAGTTGTCTGTTATGTGTAGACAACACAGATTCATCCCTTGAAGTTGGTGTCTTTTCTCTGCGTGAATGATTGACAGGTCAGTGTTAAATGGTTCAACAAACAAAAAAACATTCCTCTAAAAATGGTCAGATATAAGGACTGGACTAAAAATGAAAATTTTTAAAACACCTTCAGAAAGCCTGGAGGACAATTGCTCAAGACCACTTTTTTTAAAAAAAATTACTGGAATGTCTGGCTCCTTGGAAGCAAAAAATAAAGAAACAAATGTGGCTCAAGACTTTTGCACACTATGTATGATATTGTATATGAGCAGGTGGCTGGCAGTACCAACCAATTACACAGTCCTGTTGATAGGATGGGAGTCAGTGTGATTACATCCTCTCTCACTACCTTCACAGTGGGCAGAAGTATTTCAAAAAGCTGGACTCAGACACAGTGATAGGAAGACAAGGAGGTTCAAGGAGAGTCAACCTTTGCTGGGCACCCCCTCTGCACAGATCCCTCTTTATGCTCCTGTTTATTATGGTCCTAAGTAATCCATGCCTGGTGTACTGCACCAGAGCTGCCATATGTCAACATCTTGCTGGTGGTTTGCAGGGCTCCAAACAACAGATAGGGTGCACTGAACATACCATGTAAACTTTATAAAACAGATTCAGCAGAACTATAATTATTTACAAAACCAGAGTATGGGAATATTTTAGTTGAGGGGGGCAGTTTCATTTATTTATTTATTTATTTACATAAAAACAACTTTATTGTTCATAGCTCATTTTTTTCAGGAAGTAAGTGATATACATTGCTGTGATGGGACTTTCTAAGCCATCAAATTCTGAATTCAAATGGCTATTATCTGCACGACTGGTGGATTTGCTCAGCTTTGCCCACCACAGCTAATGCATAAATTTGTGGATGCCAACATTAGCACCTTAATGATCTAATGAAAGGCGCTGCAAAATTTAGTCCACCTTTCCATAGGACAGGCG
>VUQK01024790.1:0-11591 GCA_015106715.1 Bujurquina vittata
GTGGCACCCCTCCCCTTCTCAAAACATTCCAAAGGACACTATCTTCTCGTCTGTCTGTCCACGCTCCGGGTTTCCTACTCTATCATTAACTCTGCTGCAGCAGCAACATGGCATTGAGCCAAAACATGGCATGCGTCTAATAAAAGATGCAAAGAACTGTACAGAAAATCTTTTTTGCAGTCTGGTGTAAGATAAGTGTCGGGTTGCTTTGTTTGATTTTGATCGGTGTGTTCCTGACAGAAGCCCTGCTGACATAAATGCTAATCAGCATCTTATCAAAAAAAAATATGACTAACAGTTAAAGATTGGTGGTGGTGGTGGTGGGGGGGGGGGGTACTGTCTTGGATGAGGTGATGAAGTGAACTGTGTTAATCAGAGAGTAACCTCACAAACAATAATCAAGATGAAAAATGACAGGAAACGAGCAGGAACAAAGCTCTGCTCTGCATCTCAACTACGTTTACTTGATCTGTGATTACAGACGTCTCATCTGCTCTCTTCAAACCAACAGCATGGGAACCGTCCCAGATCTTAATGGAATAATCACTACTGAGGTATTCGCCACAGGAAATAACAACCTAAATGAAAGGGAAAACCCGGGAGCTGTTAAAAAAAAACATTTTCTGGAAAGGTTCCTTATAGTAGCTTTCTGGGTGCATATAGAGTCTGAGAACAGAGCTTCCTTTTTGGTTTTTGTACATCAGCTTGTTTAAACCAGACATTATTGTTTCATGGTAGATTTCAAAAGCATGTATTCCAATTTTTCTGTGTGAAAATGTCTGTCTTTCTGTTCCAAGTTCCAACACTGAATTATTTTAATTCCGTGTTTTTATTTGTTTATATTTAGGATGGGAACCAGGGAATTTCAGCACGTGGCATCTTCATTATTTTTATGACCTTATATGGTCACTGTTTCTATCCAACGTGTGATCATTGCTTTACGACTCACTCTGACTAATACTGATGACTTGCACATTCATCAGTCAATCGTTCCTGCTACTCCAGTTCCCCAACAGCAGCTAATGACAAAGCATTAACCGTCTGATTAAGAAATTATGATGCAAGCTTGCAAGCTTGATGACAAATGCAAAAAAAGTGCCGGGCTTTCATTACGCTTAGCTGAGCCCAGATCTCACGCCCCAGCCAGCATAAATTTACAGATGGGACCAGTCAAACTGTCAAAACTGAATGATAACTGGGGATTTGAAGAAAGAAGAGACATCAGAATACATTTTGCTTCAAATCTAAATGTTCATTTCACGTACAGGAAAGTATAATGAGTGATTACAGGTAGCCAAGTAAAGAAAAACAGAACAAGTTATAAAGCAAGAGATG
The DNA here is from genome assembly GCA_015106715.1 of Bujurquina vittata. Taxonomy (NCBI): domain Eukaryota; kingdom Metazoa; phylum Chordata; class Actinopteri; order Cichliformes; family Cichlidae; genus Bujurquina; species Bujurquina vittata. The sequence continues at coordinate 1,336 of VUQK01024790.1, forward strand.
TGGAAATTTACGTCTTTCCTAGATGATAAATGAACTGACAAAAGACCCAATAAAACCACAGGCAATATGACATGACCTTTGTCGGCAGCAGCACCTACAGAAGGACAATATTAATGCACCAAAGTCACCTCAGAGCATGTTGGAAGGAAAGACAGAAGGAAAGAAAGAAACACACCAGACACTGCGCTTCCACTTCTGCCTGTTGCTCAGTGGAGATTTGCACTCTAAGCCTCGACAACACCCATTAGGAGGGAATCCAGTTTCCACATTTAAGAGATTACAGGATTAACATGTATTTCGTACTGTATTTGACACAATACTTGTGCTCATCCAGCCCTGCCTAATGTGACAGATGCAGCTAGTCAAACTGTCAGCTATTCTCCAATGTGTCTCTCATGAATTTTGATGTGTTTGGAGGAAATCTTTTTAGTAAAGTAGCTCACCAAAACACAAGGAATAACAAAAAGTTGTACCCACTTTAGTGATGAAAGCTGAGGGAAATGTTTAAAAACACTGGAAAGTAGGTCTGCACAATCAATTGAATTTTTATCAATCATGATTATAGCTTCCCACAATTAAATGAGCATGATCAAGCGATATTTAAAATGCAAAGCAAAAGGAAATCAAGTGCTTCTTAAATCAGCGCCTGACCACAAGCTTGTATATGCGACTCACAGCTGTTCCTGTACCTAGTTTGGTTGAGTAACACTACATTAAAAGACAGATATGAATCAAAAATGAAAGGACGAACAGCAGAACGTAAAGAGGATGTCCGTCGAAGCAGATTACCATGTTCTTTGGAAATATTTCAGATTCACTTTTCACTTTCTGTACTTTTTAACCACCTGAAAAGTTGCCACTAACTGCAGTATAATTATTGAACGCTAAGAAAAACAATGCAGTGGTTGCTACCATGAATTGTCCACATCAGTGCAGATGTCCATAAAATCAAGCCGTGCAGCACATCCGGGTATGAAAATGACTCACTGAAGTCACCAACCAATAGCACTCCATTTGGCCAAACACATGCATCCATTAAGGTTTCAGGAAAATGGTCAGCATACTACACAAAAGGTATGATCTCCCCTCACGCAGTTATTTTTCCAAAGTTGCGAAACCTGTGCTGTATGCAAAACATCACAGGAGGAATAGAGAAGCACCTGCTGAGGACTTCGCTGCAAGTTTTTTTCAAATCCATCATGCAGGTACAGTGAATGTAATGAAAGTCTTTATTGACTTTATTTGTCTGTAAAGACTACAGAAATTTAAAAAGATTAATTAGCTAAATTTATGAACGTAGCACAATGTAAAAACTGAACCATAGCCATGTTTTTATGATCACAAATCTATAATAATTATACAAACATCTTGCTTCTAATTTGATATTTTATGTTCGATAGATTTGCTGATAAAATACTTCTGTACCTAAATAACATTTTGAAGATTTAAGCTATTTTTATGCTCTTGTACTGTTACTACATCTTACACCACTATATATTGTAAAATAATGTGATTTAGGAAAAGTTATAAAGGGTACCTAAGATGCTATGGTTTTATTAATTTCCAGGTTTATTAAATACAACTGAACTGATTCATTTTTGGGTAATTTTATGAATTAAATTTCCAGTTTCGAGGTGTCCACGCCCAACAGCACGAATTATAAAACCCACTGAACTGTGGGCTACATCATGGCCTCAGTTCAGTCTCCAGGGTACATTCAAGGTAACAGCTAAATGACATATCATGCGTACAAGTTTCTGATGCCAAAACTAAACTTGATTTTCTTCTTTGATGGAATTTCAAACACTCTGTTTTGCATATTCTTTGTCAATACATTCTGAGTTTGTTATTGTTTGTGTCTGTATGACGTTGATAATCGCACCAGTTCATGTTGCTTTCCTAAGCTGATTAGCAGATGTAGTTTCTTTCCAAATTTCTGGCATTGTCTGAATTTTTCCCAGGCTGTCTTTGATAGTAAGAGGCACCTCGCACAGGAGAAGGGGTGTTATCATTGATCAGCACAGTGTATACCCAGCTTTATAGCCTGTGTGTACAAACCCATGATATTAAACTTTGCAGGTTTCAGAAAACAATAAAGCATGCATGAAAGGCCCTGACAGCCAATTTTAGAGTGAAATTTTAGGTTAAGACTTTCTGTTTCAAACTGAATCACAGGCTGCGCCTTTAAAAGAAACCGCATCTTGTCTCACTGGATCTAACTGCAGGAGCACTTAACTGCACTGAGGTGATAACTCTTAAAGCGGTCTGTAAATCAAAGAGCTGAAGCTCCTCAAGCACACAAGCAAATTTCTGCTGAGCCAGAACCACAAAGGGTGTGGAAGGCGGAGGAGCAGGAGGAGGTGGCTGTGGTTAGCCTTCTGTAAATCTATATTAAGGAAGGCAGAGAGTTTACGACACTGAGGTTTGAATTGAAATCACCCTTCAATGTATATTATGCAGCTGTCCATACAGTACCCGGGTTAAGAGATAAATGAGCTGTGTACGAGCGAGAAAGGTTGTGAAAGGAGAAAGAGGATGTAATAAGTGTCTGTCTCTGTGGAATAATTTGCATTCCATATGTTTATTTTAGGCCTTTTAGGAAAGGGAGGTTAGCCTGCTGCAAGAAAACAAACTACAAGTAAGATTCTTAATTAACCAATTATCCAAGCTGGCCTTTTGTTTAACTGTTTACTTTATGCAACTATTAGTGAGTTTTACATAAAATCATGAGACAAGAGAGCTATGCATGATATTACAGCAAAGTAGAAAGCAGCTATATACAAGAAATGTGTGCTGCTGCTGTATGGAAAAATGCAAATGTTTTCCACCCTAAAAAAAACCCCACAACCATTTTTTTCTAAACCACACAAGACTGACTTACTCTTAGGTGAAGCAGCGGCTCTACAGGCTGAATGGTCTGCATGTGGTTGCTGCTGTCGGCATATCAAAGAATAATTTGTGAGGCCTTTTCTGAGAATAGAAATTTGGCTAAGCACCGAAAGTTTTCTGTGCCTGCTGGTATAATGCACGGAGAGTCATCTTGTTTGCATTCAGCTCCTGAATCTATATCTAAGTCTGACAGGTTTTCCTTGGAGTGTATTATATTGTTTGTGTTTTCTCATAGTTAGACAGAGAGGGCCATTACAGACACAAAGCTGCAGTGAGCCTCAGGACCTACACTGAGCTCCAGTGAGAGAATGAGACTCTGAACTCGAGCTCTAGACAGCACATCAAGTTCTATCGCTGCGTATGTCGGGTAAGGAGGAGTCCGCAGGGGAAAAAAAAAAACTGCTGCTGCCACTGCTGTCTGCGCACACCAATGCCTGCAGTGAGATCTCATGAAACTGTGCTTATTGTAGACTGCTCTTTTGATCCCGTACTACACAGACAACATGCTATGAATAAAATATGCGGTTTCACTTCCAAGAATCAAGAAGCGTTATCACTTTTGACAGTTTAAGACTGATTAATCTGAAGAGTGTGAAACAAGTTAAATGTTCTTAAAAATCTATAGAATACTCCAGTTAACTGAAATAAAAATAAAAACTAGACCTTGTTAAGAACTTTTTTAATCTGTAACAACAAATGCTATGACTGGAAAAACAAAACTATTAAAATTAAACTGAAAATGAACATTTAAAAAGATGTAAATTATGATGAAGTAAGGAACCTCTTTTATAATACTAGTGCAGAGCCTGTTAGAGAGCTTAATTTGTGTTATTTTTTTGTAGCTATAAAACAAACATCCAGGAAATCACTGAGTTACTGTTCTGCAGATAGGACAGCTATAAGGATACACAGTTCAAAACGTGGACGTGCAGGATGGGCAGATTGTAGGTTGCAGCTTTCTTGAGAACTGCTCATCCAAAAATGAGTGAATGGCTGAAGTCATTTGTCACAGGAAACCAAAGACAAAAATACACTAAAATTAAATGAGAACATGTGTGATTACATTTCCTAAAAGTAATTTCGAAGTGCCTATTTGAGGGTTAAGACTTGGTCGTAGGGTTATGCTGAGAACTGGGTTTTACTCTTTATATTTAGGGTTGAGGCGCCTGGAGACGCATTTATGTCAATGAATGTCACCAAAAAACAAAACAAAAAAAAGCCTGTATGTCCATGTGCACCCCTCCCCTACACACAGAAAGGAGAAGGTAGTGGTCAGTTTAGGGGAAACACTCATAACAGAACAACAACAAACTGGTGCAACATCACACTGGTGACAGCGCTTATTCTGGCCACCAGCAACAAACGCGTCAAGTCTGAAGTGGATTGGAGGAACAGCTGTCAACAAAGGTGAAAACCTACAGAGATTTCTTGAAATATTTGTAAATTAATGGGCCCTGTCCTTTTGTTGTGTCCACATACCAAACAGAGATTTATTGTCTTCACATGCGCACCAACACAACAACACACACCACAACTCACAACACACTATGTGGAAATGTGAAACAATGAACAAGTTCATATACGCACCTAAAGGCAAAAATAAAACTGCACATAGATTCTTAGGTTTTCTGGACCTTCAGTTGATCTATCCGCTGTTTGCTAAAGCCTCAGAAATATTCTCAACGGAGGTGAAATGGGGAGGAAAAGCTGAGGTATGCCATATTACATCAGAACTGGTCTAAAAATCAGTTAAGGAGCAATAAATCCAAATTTGAAATTTTTGGTTGCAATTGTCATCAATAAGTATGGAGGAGGTCAGGAAAGAGGTACAACAGTGTGTGTCTACAGCCATCTGCAAAACATGGTGGAGGCTCTGTCATGGTTTAGGGCTGCAGTTCAATCAGGAATAGTGGGGAACTTGTCAAAATTGATGGGATTATAAAAGTACTGTCAGATTTTGATCAGCCATGCAATCTAGTCTGCAATGTATTTGGTAACAGCTTCATTCTTCAGCATAATGATCCCAAACACACATACTGCCAATGCAGTAAAAGCATACCTGGACAGAAAAAAAACTTTTTTTAGCACAGTACTATATGCCAGTGCTTTCTTACAATCACTCTTAATAGAATGTAAATATTTACATGGTTTAACCTGGCAGACAGCTGGTTTCTACTGCAGTCAACACAGCTCTAATTGTAAACCAAACAGCACCACCCACCTGCTGTTCAACCCTTCTGTTTGCAAGGGGCATCCAATTACCAAACTATATATTACAGCCAAAAGTATTCACTCACCTATCCAAATTATTGAATTCAGCTTCCATTGCCACAAGTGTTTAAAACAAAGCACCTAGGCATGTAGACGCTTCTGCAAACATTTGTGAAAGAATAGGTTGCTCTCAGGAGCTCAGTGAATTCCAGTGTGGTACCATGACAGGATGTCACCTGTGCGACAAGTACAATTGTCAAATTTCAATTCAATTCAGTTTTATTTATAAATCAATAATGCACTTCCAGGTAAAGACGCTACAATAATTAGAAAGAAAACCCATCAATCAAAATGACCCCTTATGAGCAAGCGTTTGGTGAGAGTGTGAAGGAAAAACTCCCTTTTAACAAGACCAGGCTCAGGGAGGGGCAGTAATCTGCCACGACCGGTTGGGGCTGAGGGGAGGGACAGGACAAAAGTACTGAATTCATCACTGTACTGTGATCAATTCAGAAACCTGACTTGAAACTCTTCAAATAAACTGTTGCTCTGCAGATGACCAGTTAGCTGTTTTACACCTACTCTTTCAAGAATGTTTGAGCGAAAAGGAAGGTTGGAGATTGGCCTATAATTAGCTAAGACAGCTGGGTCAAGTGAGGGCTTTTTAAGTAATGGTTTAATTACTGCCAACTTAAACAGCTGTGGTATATAGCCAAAAGCCAGACTGATCATATTTAAGATTGAAGCATCAATAAATTTCCTCACTACTAAATATTCCACAGTCAATAGTGGTATTATAACAGAGTGGATGCAATTGAGAGTGACAGCACCTCAGCCACGAAGTGGTAGGCTACAGAGCAGGGTCAGCAAATGCAGAGGTGCATAGTGTGCCGAGGTCACCAACTTTCTGCAGTCGCTACTGACCCCCAAACCTCATGTGGCTTTCAGATTAGCTCAAGAACAGTACTTTAAGAGGTTCATGGAATGGTTTCCACGGCTGAGCAGCTGCATCCAAGTCTTGCATCACCAAAAGCAATGCAAAGCATCTAATGCAGTGGTGTAAAGCACACTACCACTAGACTGAATGACAATTCATGCTTCTCCGTCTGGAAATCCGATGGACAAGTCTGGATTTGGCAGTTGCCAGGAGGACGGTACTTGTCTGACTGCACTGTACCAATTGTCAAGTTTGATGGAGGGGGGATTACGGTATGGGGTTTTTCGTCAGGAGTTGGGCTCGGCCCTTAGCTCCACTGAAAACTCTTAATGCTTCAGCATACCAAGACATTTTGGATACTTTCATGCTCCCAACTTTGTGGGAACAGTTTGGGGATGCCCCCCTCCTTCCTGTTCCAACATGACTGTGCACCAAAGCACAAAACAAGATCCATAGAGACATAGATGAACAAGTTTGGTGTAGAAAAAGTGCTGACCTTAACCAGACAGAACACCTTTGGGATGAGTTAGAGAGGAGACTGCAAGCCAGGTCTGGAAGAATTGTAAAAATTCCCACAAAGATGGTACGGTAAACACACTCCTAAACCTTGTGGAAAGCTTTCCTAGAAGAGTCAGGGTTCTAGCCGTAAACTTTTTTTACAGGCTGGCGTGATCGTACAGTGGGTTGAGATGGGGGGGGGGGGTCCCCCTCTCTGTACAGAATGAATGTACCGAACAACCGTTTGCTAATGATAATGGATGCTGCCCTTGCTATCTGTTACGATAGCGATCTGTTCTGGTAGCTTACTGCTGAAATTCTCAGAGCGGTGTGATGACACCTCAGCAAGGTGATCAACCGCTGGCTAGAACCCTGAGAGTTGTTATAGCAGCAAAGGATGGGGCGGCATCTTATTAAACCCTATGGATTAAGAATGACTGAATACTTATAGACAATATAGTATAAAAATATAGAGCTGCAAATTAAAATAAAAGGTTTGCTTCTAAAGAATGATCACTTGTTCATGTAACACAAACTGCCTCTTCCAGACTTTTATATGACAGAACATAAACCAGTGTCCCAGCTTCAACTGTCTCAGCCTGAGGTAAATTGTCAGCAACAGCATTGACTGGCTGAGAGGCCTGGATTTCGCTGCTAAAAGAAGCCATGCCAATCCCCCTGAGAATGTCAGATAAGGTCCTTCAGAGCCATTTCTATTGTTTCACACTCACACCAACATCCATATTCAGTTACAATGCATAAGCACAAATCTCCATTTACAATAGTAATTCAAAACATTACCCTCAATGTGTCACTAGTATACAACCTCCACAAAGCACATACTCATGATTTCAGTTAAAGAACAAAATTATAATAATCAGCAGTGTTGTTTGTTCTGTACATACAATACAAAATTATCATCCTAACAGTGAAGGCCACATAGGAAAACTAGAAATGAGGTCATGACTGTAGCATAAGCTGAAAGTCGAAAAAGTCTGATGCTAAGCAAAATTAGCTGAACAATGTGGAACTACAAGTGACAATGACATTGTCTCAAGAGGCCAAACACTGATGCCACTCTGCCCTGGAGTACAACACTATACTGATGTACAGTAGACTGACCACAATACACATACTAAATAAATAAAAATTCTGGTACTGGGGCTGCAACTCTACTGTTGTATGTTGGATTAAACCTTAGAAGAATTCAACTGCTCTCATTCTTCTACAGTACCAATTAGTGCAAAATCTTGGGACTACAGGGCAGAAAGGTTTGCAGGTTTAAACACGTGACCCGTTTTTTCACAGTGACAGCATCTCGTTTCCAGCTTTTATCTTATCTGACATACAACAACAGTGTTATAAACTACTGTCACCATAATCTATCTACCACCATGGGTAATGTGATGTTTAGATAAGTGTAAGATTAAAAAAAAAAAACATAAATGAGGCAGAATGCCTGTTGACACCTTAATCTACTTCTTGGAGGTTTCTTTCAAAAACGCAGAAAGTTTGGCCAAGGTCAGTCTACATGGAGGCAGCAACATAATGGACGACAGTGCATTAGGACAAGCTGCTCCCATATTATCATCCATTTATTATCATCAAATTTGCAGTTTTTGTGTTCCTCAAGGACACGCTATTCATGTGCCCCCTTCGGTCATTCCTGTGAGTAAACAATTTGCTTGTTTGGTTTAATTAATTTGGTCATTTTGTTTCAATACACTTTATGACACAACACTATTTTATAAATAATGGCACACACATTTGGTTTACATTGTTTTGCTGTCATTGGGTGTGTCCCAATTCAGGAGCTGGATTCTTCCAAGGCCGCATTTTAAGGTCGATTACGTCACAGCCAAGCAAGAAAAGCTGTCCCAATTTGAAATGCATCCAAATGCATCCTTTTTTCCCTGGAATTGATGGACATGTCGGGTGTATCCTTTGTGGTCTATCCCATGATTCATGGGCAGGCCGAAGCCAGTTGCGGCAAAGGGAGAAACATTTGAAATATCATTGTTTCTGTGACACAAAATACATTTTTTTCAATGTTTTTAGGCGAGAATGTAGATGTGTAAACCGCAAATATTTGCTCAATTTAGTAAGATATTACTGCTTAATTGCAAAAGTGCTCTGACATTTTTGGAGATATCCGTTCCTGCTGGTCTAACAGCCAGCTCACATCACCTCGCCATTAGCTGACAAGGCGGTCGAGACTCACTATACCTGGAGAGCCTGACTTCTGGAACATAGTTTTCAAAACCTCGCTGGCTTTTGACACTGAATGGAAGTTAAACACAGACATAATTCACTCAGATGATAGCTAACAGTTGATGTCTGGCTTATTTCAGGGTTTCATTTGTTCCTGAGCATATTGGTTTGGTTGAGATTAAAATTAAGCTGCAAAACTGGATATTTTCATTTAACTTTAATGTCTTACTGGAGAACTGTCACTATATTTGGAAATGAATCGTTTGCCTATCTTTATTCCTTGATGTACCAGCAACAACAGTATAACTACTGCAGTGCGATGCTATCGGTGGGTGAAATCTGTTGCAAAGAAGGTGACTTGCTTGTGGTTTTTCATGTTTGTCTGCAAATACATGTGCTCGCTACTAGTCAAGTGGTAGTACAAGTTGATAAAGTGCAACGCAAACCAGTCATGAAGAAGGCTCACCTTCACGTAAAAAGCTGTGCCTCAGCACTATAGCCAACATGTTTTAAAAGGTACAACTTCTACTTTGAAGGCAAATAGTCTCCATTTCCAGTTTGTGTGGCACTTTTCACATTTTCACTACAGCTTGGAGAGCACCATTGAGAGCGTTCTCACCAATGTCCTCACGATCTGAAAGGCTCTTTAGAGGGTGGTGAAGACTGCCAGAACTATCTCAGGCGTTTGCCTTACCATCACTGGAAGACATTTACAACACCAGGGTCATCAGAAGAGCAGGGAACATTATAAAAGCTTCAACACACTCACAACACAGCCTCTTTACACTCCTGCCATCAGGGCGACAATATCAGAGTGTGAAATCAAGAACCACCAGAATGAGGAACAGCTTTTTTGCACAGGCCATCTGACTTGTGAACTGCCACTTCTAACATGAGGACTGACACACACATACACAGTCCTCCTGCTTTGGATTTTGGACTGCAAATTGTAGTATATGCATATGACACTTTACACAAGACTGTTTACAATAACCCACTGTCGTACCATTGCACAAACACACTTCATTCACTACAACTGCCTCTATATGGTCTACCTCATATATAAGTTCTATATTTTGTATAGTTCACTTTTTCTACTGCTCTTTGTAGATTATATATATTTTCATATTTATTATTATTGAGCCGGAGCAGAAATGCAGAATAAGAATTGTTCAGTGTAACTGATGGTTTACTGTGCACAACAATAAAATGCTCTAAACTTTGGAGAGTAGCTGGACAGTGTTTTTAGTGACTTCCATTCAAACTATGACCACAGCTAGCTAGCTAGCTAGCTAGCTAGCTAGCTAGCTAGCTAGCTAGCTAGCTAGCTAGCTATCTATCTATCTATCTATCTATCTATGTATGTATGTATGTATGTATGTATGTATGTATGTATGTATGTATGTATGTATGTATGTATGTATGTATGTATGTATGTATGTATGTATGTATGTATGTATGTGTGTATGTATGTATGTGTGTATGTGTGTATGTGTGTATGTGTGTATGT
>VUQK01024800.1:2894-13340 GCA_015106715.1 Bujurquina vittata
TGGGGTAAAAACTTCCCTTTTTGTTGGGGTTTATGGTTGGGGCGGGATAAGGGGTCCCTGACCCCCCCCTAGTTTATCCGGCATTTGGCCAGGGTTCCGGGGGGGGGGGGCGGTCCCAAGATGCACTGTTTCTTTTAATTCACCGCTTTTCACTCTACTTATACCCCAATCTGCACTGAATCATTAGTTATTATTAATCTCTCTGACTCTTCCACAGTGTGTTTTTTGTCCTCTCTCTCTCCCCTCAACAGATGGCTGCCCCTCCCTGAGCCTGGTTCTGCTGGAGGTTTCTTCCTGTTAAAAGGGAGTTTTTCCTTCCCACTGTCACCAAGTGCTGCTCACAGGGGGTGATTTGACTGCTGGGTTTTCTCTGTATTATTGTGCGGTCTTTACCTGCAAATCAAAGCATCTTGAGGCGCCTCTTTGTTGTGATTTGGCGTTACATAAATAAAACTGAACTGAATTGAATTGAATTTACTGGCAGCTATGGGCAAGAAAGGTCATTGTAAGCCAGCTCAAAAACACAATGAGAAACGTCAGAAACACAATTCAGTTTGAAGGTTTAGTATTTGCTGGTTTCGAAACATAACATGAGGTTTTATTATCACCCAGATCAGATACACAGCATGAACCTATGTCACTCGTTGGTTTAGAAATATTAATTTAAAACATTAATTTAAAAACACAATCCATGAATGAGTGAATGAACCAGACAAAATCACGTTAAGGTGTTTTTATTTCTATTCTTGGCGGTGATTATCCCAATGCTGACATTGTTGCAGAGCAGCCAAGGTCATCACAAACACCTGAAATGACAGCAGGGGGCTGGGCAGGTGCCAGAAATACTCCAACTGAAGAAACTAAGACAACACAGAGCTAGGGAACGCACAACAAAGAGGCAAGCCATCGATGACAACACAACAAAGGACTGAGGCCGGTACTGACAATATATACAAACACAGGATAATAAGGGGATGGGTGACAGGTGGGAACACAGCTGGGGATAATTACTAAAGACCAGAAAAGGGAAGTAGAATTGAACAGAGAGCACAGGGACGAGGGGCCGACAAAACAAAACAGGAAATGAGTAACATGGGAAACACAAACACAGACTTGATTGAACACAGGGAGGCAGGCACAGCGGGAAGTACAAAGTACAAGAGACCAGGACACCGAGGGAGGAAACAGACACGGGAACTCGAACACAGAGTGATCTGGAGAACATACGGAACAAGGAATCGAATATAAATAACCTATAACCAAGAGCAGAACACAGACAGGTAAACTAAGAAAGCCTGAAGATACAAAGAAACAATCAGGAAAACCCACAATGAGCCAAAGAAACGCCGGGTCCCAAAGCCGGGACCCAGAGCCGGGACCCAAAGCCGGGACCCAGAGCCGGGTCCCAGAGCCGGGACCCAAAGCCGGGACCCAAAGCCGGGACCATGGCAGTTACTGGTTCTCAATCTCTTCTTTGTTATTCTTTTTTTAGTTAAAATTTGTAACTATAGCAAACATGAATGACAGGACTAGATGAAGAGGGCTTCATGTGGCGGAAACAATGAATGGACTGAAGCGTCGGGTGTGCCAGAGGCAGCCTGTGACCAACCTGCTCTGCAGTGTGAACTGCAGGATCAGCTCCACACTGTAACAGAGCCGCTAACAGGGCTCCAGGCTAACAAAGACCACAACCGGTCTTACTAAACAAAGTGTGATGGTTCCGCTGATGAGCTCCATCTTTGTGTTTCTTTGATTTGCAGCAGCCAGAGTGGAAACACTGAGACATGCTGCTCATCCTTCCTCCATCACTATAGAGACACGCTGACTGGGATCAGGCTGGGCTGTATGTGGCCCCTAAGCAGTAAAAGGTGACAGATGAACGATTTGAATAAATACATGCTTCTATACATAGTTAATCAAGGTGTGTCCAATCACACTCTGTGGCATGCATAATCATGCTGAGCAGGCTGTGATTTCAAGAAAGGATTTAAGCTATTCTGAACGAGGACTCATTGTTTGGAGCTTCAGTTTCAGCTGAGGAGGAAGATGGACTGCAGTGGCCTGCGCTTTTAGACCTGTGAGGAAGAGTGTGCGCAGTTCCTGGATGTTTTTCAGCTTTTTGTTGGTCTTTTCATTAAACTGCTAGCAGTCTGTTCTCGTATGTCTGAACGTGTGTCTGTTGAACTGATTAATGAGAATCTCTAGGAGCAGGAAAGAGTTTGTGTAGGTAATTCCTCTGTTTTTGTGTCTGTGGCAGGACAGGCTGAAAGGCCACTGTCGCTTACGCACTGTTGGAAAGTAAATAAAGCGAAACAGCTTGAGGCCATTTTTCCAATCGTCCTTCCATCCTGCAGACGGACCCGTGCTGCAGTCCCGGCTGCTCCATCAAGGACTGTCAGTCCAGACTTTTCCCTGCTGGGCGCTGCTTAGCTCGGTGTACATGCCGAGGCTGGTTGGGTTATTTTTAACAGTTTGCAGTGAAAGCACACAAAATTCTGTGTCTGTTTCTTCTCTGTGTTTCTCGGCTGTTGGGGAGCAAAACAGCATCACTGTGTGTGCCAGACGACTCTCACTTCTCTCAGTGCTCTTCCAGCATGCAGCATGATCTTTTAGTTACATAATAAAAGGTGATCAATACCAAACAGACACAAACGTACACATGTGCATTCCTTCATGCAAACCTTTGAGTGCCGTCTCGTGACAACATTGCCTCAGTGCTCTGTATTCTGTTTGTTTCTCTACATCTGCTCCGGTGCAGCTCATATAACAGTCATTCCTTTTTTTTGGTTTGGTTGTGTCTTGTTTGCTGGCAAATTGATGTCATAATTTCTTCCCTTTCTCTGCTAAATCTTGAGCAGCTTGTACATTCGTGCAGTATTTTTCCACAGCATCGTGTTCAGCGCTGTTGAGAAGCTCGGTCTGGCTCAGTCGTCAGTGAATCAGGTGCCATCAAATTTCAGCCTGAGAGCAGCTGTTGTTCTCAGTTTTCGCAGTTTGACAGAAAGGAAGCAAAGACTGTATGAGTGAGAAGCAACCAAGCCTGCACATAATAGATGGAGCAGTGTGATGTTGGATATTGGCTGCCACCATGGGGGGAGTTTGGAGCCAGAAATTCCCTTATTTGATCAGTAGTACAGCGTGCTAGCAGCTCCATAAACTGCACAAAGACACAGGAACCACAGTGGAGACGACCCAACACCTAATGAGAAGAAACCTGCCCGTCTTATAGCCTCAGCTTGACCAGATGCTGACCGTTCTCAGTCTTAGGGTGTCACTTGTCAGTAGATGTTAGCAGATGGTAGCTAATGTCAACAAGATGCCGAGCACGCTGAAGAGGAACTTGGACAGCAAACACCTCTTCAGAGTGCTGGTTCTGAGCCAGAGGCAGCGAGACCATTTGCAGGACTGTCTGTGAAAGTGTGTGATGAGGTGGGCGAGGCGAGGCGCTAACAGAATTGTGACACAAAGAATTGTGGCTGTGCTAGGTTCAGGCCCCACAGATGAGCTGCTACAATACAATCGAAGAGAGGAAGCCCCAGAGTAAGAGCCTTCCTGGTGGCACCTTTCTTCCCCTCTTTGCTTCAGCCAGCCATCTCCACCACGCTCTCTCTCTCTGCGGGTCAGGAGCTGTAAAATGTGCTGCTCAACTTTTAGAGGATGTGAGAATGTAAAGTGTTTGATCAGCTGACCTTTTTGTGATGACTACAATCAGCTGGTAGAATGTGTTTGCTTAGTGTTTATAGCTTATACATCCGGACAACCACGCTGTCGGAGGAAAAGCTGCCTCTCTCAGAAATACAGGAGTTGCAGTTTCATCTGAATATGTGTGAAAAGTGACAGAAATAGGTGTGGAGAGGGAAAAGCAAAAGAGGAGGGCTACAGAGAGAGCCCGGTTTTGTTTTTGGCTTCATGATGTTGGCCAAGAACGTCCTGAAAAGCTCACTGAATTTTCAAAAAGTTAATGCAAAGTTTCGTGTGGGCCAAATTTTGAGGTTATTCGACCACTTGACAAGCAGCTCCCCAGTGGAGTTTGGAGTACAGGGCGCATGCACTGGAAGGACACACCTGACATTATATTGCCGGCCAGGTGGAACCGCACGACATTTCATCCTGGTCAGATCTGTTGCTCTGTTCTCAGCTGGACTTTTCACATTCCCAAAACTCAGAATGAGCAGCTTTGAGGTCAGTGAGAAATGCAAACCCTGCTGCTTGCTTTAATCAAGCCACAATTCTTCATGCACATCCAAAATATTGATTTGCACCCGCCACTCTGTCCTCTCAAAACTCACAAATCTGCTGCTGCACGCTCCAAATCTGGACTCTCATGCCAGTTTATGATGACTTTTTATGTTGTTCTCTCCCAGTGGTTTTGTCATAATGCACTTCCCTCCATGCTCCAGTGTGCAGTGGTCACAGCTAACATGCAGACACACTCAGCAGGACGGGGCTAACACACACACACACACACGCACACAAACCCACATCCAGAGGCTGGGCCTTCCCACTCACTCACTTCATGAATGTGTAAGGCCCTGTGAGCCTGAGGGGGGAGACTCAACAGCACAGCAGTTTGCATCACTTCACACACCGTCTGATCAACATAAGAAATGGGTCAGTGGGCTGGGGGTAGAGGGGGGTCTGTGGAGGTGGAGGGGAGGGGTTTGTCAGGGAAATAGTGCTCCCAGTTCACAGGAGCTTGGCAAATGTTTTGCAGTAGGAGCACTGCAGAGAGAAGGGGGGTGGAGAAAGGTGTGGAAGGTGGAGGAAGGGCGTCCGGGTTGGCTGGTCCATCGCTGTTAAAATGCAACTTATTAAAGATATGCAGCAACATCAGTTACAGCACAGTAATGTCAGTGCATGTTGCTCCTGCCACTCACTGTGGATCACAGCCCAGACTCCCACAACTGACCCCCCCCATAAGCACCCGGTAATCATGTCCAGATCTGAGCGAGATCAACTACTTTGACTGCATTGCAAATATCGATTTTGTTTAGGTGGAAACAGAAAATACCACCAGTCTGAGGGGAAGACGTGACGATGAAACATAAAGTTAAACCTTCAAGAAATTTCAAATGATGCCCCCACCAATAACGGGTCACTTCAGCGAGGCAAAGTATTTCCACCCTAATGTTTCCAGCATCTGTTTAGCTTTTTTTATTTAAGTTCTGCATAAATGATAAACATGAGGTTTTGACATCCATGTGATCAGTGGGTGCGGCTCAGACGAAGATCAGTATGGGTGCAGTTTTTTTTAAAGACAACACCCTAAAGTCCTCTTGTCTGTGTGTTCATGCAACTTTACACAGGGTTTCTCCATCAGCAGAGCTCAGCATGAAGAAGCTGGATTTTTTTTTGGGATTCATTAACAAGGTTTATGTCTCAAAAAGGAGGTATTGGTAGTAGGAGAAAATTAACACCAGTTGAAGATTTAAAACTAACAAGACCTCTCGGTCTAACTTTCCAGGAGCCTGAAACTCACACATGAGCGGGACCCCCTTACAGACGCTCCGAGGTCACATCCGGCGACAGAGAGCACACAGAGAGAGGAAACTGCTGTCCCATGAAGGCCCAAACCGCTAAAAACAGGTGAGCTGTGAGTTCTGGACCAATGACCGTGGTGTCAAAGTCTGAGCCCAGAGAAACTGTCAACAAGAGGTGAGGTTTCTGACATGAGGAGGGGGTAGGCCTTATGCACCCTCACTCATAGGGCTCAGTGAAGAAATCGGGACACATTAGAAGGTCAAAGGTCACAGAGACTCACAGGCATGCTTCAATTTCCCCTCAGTATTATGATTCATAATCACTTTGAAATTTGTCCATCATCTAGAAATGTTTGTTTACTAATTAAGCTACTTTGATATGCCAGAATTCTGTTCTTGCAGGAGTAGAAATGACTCAACTGTTAGTCACAGTTAATTATTGTTTGTCTCTATAATTTCCACGAGGCCCGAGGGAGACACTCCCTGCTTTCAGTAAGATGACCAGAGAGAAAAAACTCTGCAACAGCTGCATATAAGGGCGACAAACGACAACGGTTGTGAGTATGACCTTTGAACCCTGAGATTATTTACATTAGATTGAAAACGTTGCCCGTAAAGTTTTTTAATTTTTGAATTTACTTTTTGTTTAGTTTGAAAATCCACTACAGGGGGTTTAGATTAAAAAGCATAGAGCTCCACAGTAAACAATAAGAATAAAATGATGCATTCACAGCATCTCTGTTGAAAGAGAATTTGATGTTTCCCTTCTTTTGATGTTTTTTTTTTTTTACTTTTTAGGTTCAGATTAATGAAAACAATTAACATAAGGTTTAGAAAACTTGTTGCTTCCTGATAACTGCCAATTTTCTTTTAGGTCAAGGTTATGCATTTTCCTTTGTTGAGCTCCTGCTTAGAGCTTAATAACAATAATATTTTTGTTAGACTTATGCTGTTTTGATGCGGACCCTGAAAGACTAAACAGAATTTGAAGCCCTGTATAGAAAAAAAGGAGCTTGTTTGTTGATTTATATTGTTGAATTCTTATGGAGTCAGATTTAACAGGTGATTTTAAGGAGATGTAAAAGAAAAAACTTGAGCCATTTGAATTTGGAAAACTTAAAAATGATTATCTTTACATGCTTTGCCCTTTAACCATGTTTTGTTTTGTTGTGTTGTTTTTGTCTTGCATTTGCTTACATAGAAAGTTGATCAAATTTTAACTCTAAGCCCTTGATTTTTGTTAGAATACCCCCGTGCTTTTCTTCTCGACCAAAACAGGGACACACTCACTTTAGAATTTAGGATGAGCAGACAAAAGATAACCACAGACACACACATACACATGCACTGATTCACCCTCACTCACACACACGGCTTATACTGACAGCAATAAAGATACAAACACACACACAGAGCTCCTTTACAGGCATTAAGGATGAAAGAGCTCTTCCACGCACATTGACTTACACACACCATTAGTTACACAAGCAAATACATTTGCAATGAAGACGCAGCGTACGCTCAGAAACACACAAAAGCTTTAGATTCAGTTTCTAGATAAAGTAACTGGACAAACACGCAAGATGCTTTAAAGGTTCATTTGTACTGGTTTGAATTTCCTTAGTTATTAATTTAGGGAAATTATGTTATATTGATTGAAATTTGTGATATATTTTTTCAAAATTGACATTCATGACTGAAGCTGTTTGTTTAATGACAGGGAACAACTGGAATTTTTACACTGCGCCATTCCACAGGTACTGAAAATCTGAGACTTTATAAGCCTTTGGACAGAACCTGGACCGGATGATGGCCGCGTGTTTGCAGTTAGTTTGGTCCTAGGAGGTGTAGGCATGCGTGATGAATTGCTGGCTGCTATGGCTTGAACATCTACAGGTCTGAGAATTGATGTGTTGGAGATTGGAAGGCTGAATATCAACTATGACCTGTGCACTGATCTGACTGATCTCTTTTCATGTTTTGCAGAGCTTTGTTGGATCGGACCCTGAAGGATGTAATCCACATTTATTTAATGAGTTTGAGGCAAATTATTAGATACTGTTTGATGCTGAGTCATGAAGGCTAATTTATAGTTGATACATAATTTGGAGGGATTAAATTTAACTGATAATGCACTTTACTTCAGAACTGACTAAAACACTGACCTGTTTTCTCTTAGTTTTTGATGCTGGTGAACACACTTTTGATGTTGTCACACCCTGTTGCTGAATATTAACATTGTAAGATTAATTTTAAAATGATTATTGTTGTTTTGCCCTTAGAAATGTCCAAGGGCAACAGGGGGGCTGAAGGATTGAAGCTAAATCAATAAGCTAATCATTTGAATGGTTTAAATGCTCATGTGAACTTTAACATTATTTCCCCATAAGCTCAAGTTGTTGTGTTCATCACCAAGGTTGGTGCCAGTTGGAATGTCTTGTTTTTGGTTGTCTGCTGCCACATAAGGGAACGCCGGGGTCATCTTGAACCCTGGTTGCTGTTTTCTACATATTGTTTTGTCTGAATAATGCCACGCATTCACTTAAGGCTTTCTGTTCTGCTCTTGACGGTGTGTGTACTCATCCCATGCCCAGACGGACGTTGGACATGGGATCAGTACACCCCCGGTTATCCTGTAATAACTGTTTGAATATAATGGCTTTAACTGTTTAACCTGTAATTCTGTTTTGGAAATGGCTTTTATTAAATTAAGAAAAGACTCCTCGTCTCCCGTGACCTCTTTGCATTCTGTGCGAATACGCTAAAACCTAAACCAACAGTTTCATTTTGAAAACCTTCAATAGCATCATATGTCTGACATGTTTGTGTTGTATTGAATCGGATCAGACCAAATGACTTGTTGCTACAATTTCACTGACCAAAGTGGGACGTTCTGATGGAAGACGTTTTCCACAAAGCTTTAGTGCGTTCCCCTCATATTCGCACGCGAACATACATGCATAAATATTCTGAAAGGTCGTGAATGATTTGAGACCCTCGCACTTATCTGGGTTTGGGACTGGCTTTAGGAGTACATTGGGTTGTGACCCCTGTGGCTGGGCTTCCTAATTTTAATGCTCTGCTTAGTTAGAATAGTTCAAATAGAGGAACTTTTAATATTGATCCAAAAGCTGATCAGCTTTCAAGAACAGAAAACAGGCTGAATGAGAAACGGTGGCTGATCAGCCTCTGTGGGAGCAACAATCAAGGCATCATCAAGCCAAAGCCAATCAAGAAGGAAGTTTCACATGCATGCAGCAGCCTGGATAATCATCCGCCAATCACTGAGAGGAAGCCTGAATGGAAGCACAGGGGGTCTACACACAAGCCCGTCATGCATTAACTCCTTGATTGCAGCAATCAATCAATCAATCAATCAATCAATCAATCAATCAATCAATCAATCGAGCGATGAGCGTCCAGCAGGTGCAGGAATCAGAACAGACTCCATTGTGTTGTATGGAAATGTGTGCATGAGGGCCATGTGATGCCTCAAAGCTGGTGTCGACACACACACACACACACAACCGCACACACTCACACACAGTGAGAAATAGTGACAATAGGCACTAATCAGCAGAACTTTCCCCCTTAAATCATTACAGGCCGACCTTCCTTCAGAGGGATTATTGCCCATTCATGACTGCACATACAGCAGCACTACAGCTAAGCCTCACTGTAATCTCATCCACAGTGCTGTTAGCAGGGAGGAACCACACACACACACACACACACATTAAATCCATAGTTGGTGATTTAGCTGTGAAGATTAACTCCTGAAGTCAGATTATAAACAAACACTGCAGTAGTACTTGTATAATGTGTGTGTGTTTGTATGCATGCCCTGTGTCGCTGTGTGTGTGTCAGGATTGTTGGTGATCGCATGGATAAAAAGTAAAGCCTTTGCTGGGGCATCGAATGCTCCTCTCGGACCTCTTTCTCAGATTAAAGGCTATACGTGAGTGTGTGCGTCTGCAAACTGTCTGAAGGAAGCTTTGATAACAGATAAATATGCACTAATAAACACACACAATACACAATACAATCTCAAAGAGACAAACTTAATAGACCTAAACACAACTCTGACTGTCGCTGCATTAGTTCTTGTAATATGGTAGCAGAACAGCTGTCAATAACTTGAAAACCAAATAAATGTATTTGAAAAACACTCCAGGTTTGACTCAAGGATTCAATGAAGGCAACAACATGATTAAAGCTTTGGACCGCTCCCCGATTCACAGCAGGTCGCTCTGCATGTTTGATTCAACAGGTTTTGGTGTTGCATGCCCCTCCTGACTGAACCCCTCCTGGGACTGACCCGAGGAGCTTATTACGCAAATATATAAACCACTACAGAGACACACAAAAAGTGGCGCCACCGTGGCGCTTTCTCAGTTATTCTTTTTCAATTTAATTAATTAATAATCATACCTTAAATCTTTATGTTTCTTAAAGATTTTTTTTAAAGAACTGCAACTTTTGCATGACTGCACACTTTCTATCTAATGACTTCTGACTCACGAGTCATTATCCAATGAGTCTGGATAGCCTGGATAAGCGTCTTTTCTGACTCACAAAATGCGTGCGTCCATGCATTTATTCCTTCTAGGCTGGACTATTGTAATTCATTATCATCAGGCTGTCCTAAAAGCTCCCTGAAAAGCCTTCAGCTGATTCAAAATGCTGCAGCTAGAGTACTGACAGAGACTAGAAAGAGAGAGCACATTTCGCCCATATTGGCTTCACTTCATTGAAAATCCTTCTGCTCACGTACAAGGCTTTGAATAATCAGGCACCATCTTATCTTAAAGACCTCATAACAACGTATCACCCCAGTAGAGCACTTCGCTCTCAGACTGCTGGATTACTTGTGGTTCCTAGGATCCTTCAGAGTAGAATGGGAGGCAGAGCCTTCAGCTTTCAGGCCCCTCTTCTGTGGAACCAGCTCCCAGTTTGGATTCAGGAG
>VUQK01024810.1:16021-29586 GCA_015106715.1 Bujurquina vittata
TGAATTTTTCTTTTTTCTTTTTTTTTTTTTTGCACCATGCATAGCACAAAGTTCAGTGTTTCTGGTCACACTTGTAGCTGTAAATTGTTTTCCAACAACTCCAAGGGACAAAAGCAACATGGAAGATATGGGGCTCCACTATCGTTCAGCAGGTGATCCACGTCTTTATGAAGTTTATTTACTGAAAATAGCTACAAGATTAGTAAGTAAAGCAAAACAGTAACACAATGGGCAAGGAAAGAAAAATAATAACCTTAAATGCTGAAGAGACCTGCAGGGTCTGATGATAATGGTTTGTGGGTTCATTACTACAAGCAACACCTTCCACGCACACACAGTTGTGAGATCCAGTGTTCATATGAAAATATTGGCTATAGCAGTTTTAAATGTCCCCTTGTGTTACAAAATAGAGACAATGTTAAGTTATAATTTGTGTCTTTTTGCTTCTGCCATCATATCTGAACTGCTGGTTATGATTCTGGATCTGTTTATCATATTCAGTGGCATACTCAAAGACATCAACTTTTGAATCTGAAATAAAAAAATATTTACTAAGGGAACAGAGTGGGAAAAAAATCTCTTGAGGGTCATCATTTTTTCCAAGTCAGACTCACATATTTGGCATCATCAGAACTTCAAAGGTCGAGATTGAATTTCAAAAATAAAGTTTTGGCTGTTAATCGTGCAAACATGACCAAAATACCCTTATAGTATCAAACTGATGGGTGCCCCTGGTGGCAGCAGAGATATTTAAAGAAAGGCTCTTGTTTAGAGGTCAGTAGTTGGAGTTTCTGCTGAGAACAGAGGTCACTTCTACTGGAGCTTTTGCTGCTTGTAAATTCATGGTCTAACTTTTCAACACAGATGAATGTATTTTTGAAACTAACAGAGAATCTGTGAGCTGATCTCTGCCTCTTTGCTGTGCTTTTTTTCTTAAAGAAATGTGAACACATTCAAAGATGGCTTTTGCTGGTTTTCAAATTGCTCACATCTGAGTCAGAGCACACAATCAAGTCCCAACTTGTAAATGTTCAGCTAATGAAATAGCAAAAAGAGTAACTTAGGAGCAATCTCTGAGTCACCCTGGCCGCTATCTTAACACTTTCTGCAGCTTGTCTAAAAAGCACCTGTGAGAGAGGATATCCCTAATATGGTCATCTCAAGTACAAAGCTCCAACTGTGAACACTGAAACCCCACCCACCCGCTGTACACGAAGAGCAGCCAATCAAAAGAAAGTTGGTGGGCTTAAAGGGAGAAAAGCTAAATGAGACTGTTTCAGAAAATGGATGGGCCCATTATAAAATAAGGGTTATTCTTAACCGTGAATAACACAAAGCTACTAGAGTCCAAGAATAAAAATATGCAGTTGGAAATGGGCAAAGAGGTTCCTTTGAAGTATCATAAACTCCGGTGATGTTCAGGTTGCTGTTCATGCACTCACTGTTGTGGCACCTGTTGCCCTCTTATTTGTTTGATGGTACCTGAAGCTATACTGGGAATCCATCATATTCATATTCTTCAGACAGACAGTTAAACTTCAGGGATATCAATCTGTCCTGTTATGAATCCATTACACCTGCTTTGGTGCAAAGTAAGTGACAAGAGTGGAGTGGCAACAAAAAGAAAGCCCAAAAAATGGAATGGTTTTGCAGGTGGTAGTCACAAACCCCTGCTTTCTCAATGTCCTGTTTTATTGTTTTGCTTTTTGCTGATGGCCTTTCCACTACTGGTAGCATGAGTCAGTACTTGCTGCCCATTCAGTTTGCACGGGTACATTAGCTCCTCCATAGTACCACTGCAAGAAGGTTTGCTGTGTCACCCAATCCAGCAAGTGTAACTGACTTTGTGTTATTTTGTGATGACAGAGTGTTCTCTTAAATTTCTTTGAGAAATGTAAACTTTGCACAAAGACAAAGGAAATTTGTGTTTGGTTGATTATTTCATTGTTGTAACAATGCTTCTTGGTAATAAATCTTATAAAGTTGGAAAGTCTGTTTATTTCCTCTTAAATGGAGCCACATTTGTAAAGAAAATGCATTTGTGTGTTGAGCAGCAAAGTTGAAACTTGCCCAATCTTCTCTGCCAATGCCAAACAGCTCATTCTGCTATTGACTCTTATTTTGAGCTTCTGGCACCCCCAGTGCTGACAATCAGGCTTGTCATCACTGGAGGCAATCTCAATGCAGAGAGACATTGAGATGAGATTCTGCAACCAGTGGCAATCCCATCTCCCCACAGTCTGGGACTGAACTCTATCCTCCAATTCTAGTGCCCAGAATGCAGGGTTTATCAGAGATTACCATAATTTAGAAGTGGATTGGGTATCGGGCCACCCAGACCTTTGCCTTTGACTGCTGCCTGACACACATGGCCCACCTTTCTTCTCTTCGGTCTGCACCCAGCCTGACTCCATGGGCTACAGCTCAGCCACCAAGTGCTCTCCGTCAAGCTCCCTCCCCAGGCCTGGCCCCAGGGAGGGCCCCTGATGTCCCCATGGCAGGGTACACTGGTCCCTTGCGTTCTTCCCTCTCATAGGGGTTGTCCCTAAAAATGTTCAAATGCAATTTGTCATTTTTAGTTAGTCAGCATTTATTAAGGGTGGAGGCTCAAGAGCAACTAATATAAGAGCAAAAGCTGCAAAATGGCTTGAATTTAACATGTTTAGGATTTTATGATAGCATTTTTGGCGCTTTCCAGAGCCTAACAATATCTGTTTCCCTTTCCTCTGCATTTTATCACACAGCTTCACCACAGCTAGGATTTGTGTTGAAGAAGCAAATGTTTGGGGGATAACGTTTACATTTTTTCTTTAATATAACCAAAATCAACA
This sequence comes from Bujurquina vittata, assembly GCA_015106715.1. NCBI lineage: Eukaryota > Metazoa > Chordata > Actinopteri > Cichliformes > Cichlidae > Bujurquina > Bujurquina vittata. The sequence continues at coordinate 18,853 of VUQK01024810.1, forward strand.
GTTTATTCAGCCAGCTAACACTGTATGTGCATCAAAGACTAATATGCTTTATTCCTTAAAAAACAACAACAAAAAATCCCAAAACAAACAAACATGCACAGCATTCCTTCATCATGATGGACAGTCAGAAAGACACACAACCCTTCTACAACAAACACTCACAAGAACACCAACGTGTATTTATCTGGAGCTGGAAACACTCCCCAGCAAAGTGCAGCTCACTGCAGTTTCTGTAACATTTGCTAAAAACACACTGGGCTGCTAGACATCTGTGAGATTTACATCACCAGTAGGAACCTGCAGGCTTGCAGTCATGTTGGTTTCATGAGATTACATAACAAAAATAGAAACTACCTTTCCTTTAATACTCTGGGTAACCGTACTCTAACCCCTACGTTATCTTTTGTGGAAGTAAATAACCATTTAAATGTTTATACCAAATACTGAACACTTGGGCACCCTTTAATATAGTCATTCCTTTCTTTAAAATAAGTGTGAGCAGATGCCAGAGCGACATAAAATCAGTTTATGTTATTCCTTATTTTTCATTATTTTATTATTCATTTACATTACAACGATAGTGAATGTTCATACTAAACATACCATGAGCACAGCAGCTCCTTCCACCTACTTTTCAAATCTTCTGTGTGCTGCCAGGAGCATCCAGTCAGAGTGGGAGATGGGAGCTAAAACAGCTTATTTTAGACAGAGGACCGCACAAAGATGAACTCGAACTGGGATTTACACAAAACTGCTTCAGCAGATTCCTAGAATTAAAATATGGAGGCTTTGAATGTTAAATACGAGTGTATGAGGTAAATGCTGCCAACAAGGTAAATTGCCGTTATTTACTTTTGACTTTTGTGTTTTTTAACCACACACACACAATATGAACTTTTCAAAGTTGTCTCTTTTTCATTGTGATTGCTCTGTGAAGCACTTTGCATGAAAGGTGCTTAAAGAAATAAAGCTGAACTGAGTTAATCTGAGCATTAAAATGAACTGATAGATGCTCTTTTTCTCCTTGTTGTCAGCTCACGTCACTGAAACAAAGGAATACCAAGCAGTACAGTAACTCTTTACTGCTGATGCTTTGCAGCTCTGATAATAACTTAAGCACATGCTATTTGTTTTCTTCGGCCCTGAAACAAACTCTTCTAAAGGTAAATAACATGAGTAAGAAACACTTGAGAAAACCCTTAAGAGGCACATCAGTCCGTGTAGAGCAGCTCTGAGTGAGGCGCACCCTCACCATCTTCCCATGCAGCACATTCCTGTCCTTCATTGATTGCTGGATGCCTCACCACAGGCTTTTCTCTGCTCTTTTCAAATGATTGCGCTTCTAATCAAACATAATTTACTCACTATCTCGGCCCTCTCTGCAGCCCTTCTCACCCCTCACTCGCTCACCCTCACCCATCCTCACCCCTCGCTAGCCCCTAGCCCAGGGCCTGTTGCTAAGGCAACCAGCATCTCATTTCTGAAGTGTCAGTTTGCATTATTGTCTTCACGCTTTCCAGCAATAACCTCTCTTCTCTCGCTATCTCTCTTCCACTCTCCAGTCTGTTTTTATGTTCCTCCCTCACAAATACACACACATACACACATCCTCTACATACACCCGCACCCACTCTCTGGTCTTATAGTGTTTCCTTTCAGTCCCCTTCGACTTTCTCCTTCAGTTATTTTGTCAGTGCTATCCAGTTGAATTTCCCCCGTTTTATCCTTGAAGGCTATTTGGACTGTATAAAGCAACACAAACAAAACATCATGCATAGAGTGTGTTCTGTAATAGTGTGCAATACATTACCTGAAATATGATCACGCTAAATATTTGAGTTTGTTTTTTCTTTATTACAACTCCTTACTTTAGCTAAATTCCACCAAAAAGAAGAACTAACAAACGTATGTTTACATAATAAAATTTACGTGATTTTTGGAAAGAGCTGAAATTTTTTAAGTTTAAGGAAGAGTAAGTTACATTGAAATACATGTTTGAAATCAAGTTGAAACTGTAGAGGCTGAAAAATAATCCAACGCAGAGGTGCCATCTACTGAAACCTTTTTCAACACTGAGCACTGGTATGCCATTAGAAGCTCTATCAAATGGTAACCTCTAGGGCTGCAGATCCTTCAGTGGCCACTTAAGGCTGGCTCCAAAAGTGAGTCAATCCCCAGATTTCTTTTTTCTTGCGTTCTTTCTTAAATTGCCCAGTTTATAGCTAGAGAAGTTGCAGGGTTTGACTGACAGGTGTCCTGACACGGCAGATAACAGCTTCCTGCTTGGCCTCACCTCCACAAATTGCAGTTGGTGAACTGGACTCTTTACTCTTTAATATGTTTGGAGCCTCTTGAAGCATTTTTATTGACATTATCTGACAAATAATGGGGCTTGTTGTATAGCTCAAGAGGATGTGCTTTACTTTTAGTGTGTGAAAATTGTTCTTTTTTATCGGTCTGTTAGTTAGCACCAATTAGCTAAGAAGCACTGTCTGCACATTGCACCCATGTAGCTTGCTGACCAAGCTTACTTGGTCATTCCGGACGGACTCAGAATAGAGCTGCTACTCCTCCGCATCAAAAGGAGATGGTTGAGGTGGTTTGGGCATTTGAGTAGAATGCCTCCTGGGTGCCTCCTAGGTGATGTGTTATTGGGATGTCCTACTGGGAGGAGGCCCTGAGGGAAGACCCTAGAGATATAATCTTTCTAGACATGCTAGAAAGATTATATCTCACGGCTGGCTTCAGAATGCCTCAGTGTCCCCCAGATAAGGTGGCTGGAAAGGATGGATGGATGGATGGATGGATGGATGGATGGATGGATGGATTGATGCAGGGGCGCAGCTATATTCTTTGTGGGGTGTATGCGGACACATTTTTACTCCTAGTAACTTAAGCTAACCTGAGAGTTTAAAACTGTTGCAATTAAGCACGTTCTCAAAAGCCTGAGCTGGAGCACCTTTTGTGTATGTGTGTGTGTGTGTAAGGGGAGCGACAGGAGGGTGGGGTGGGGGTGGGGGTGGGGTGAAGGAGCACAGGGGTGCCTAATCAGCATCATGCCTCTGTTATTGATCATATCATATGCACAGTTGTTAAATACAGAAAATGCCGACTAGAGAAATAATTTTCCTGCATCACTTCCCCCCCCCCCACCCCCCTTGTGCGGTGCCCCTATTCATTGCATCTAGTGCATACCCACTTTTTGCGCCACTGGATGGATGGATGGAATACAATTTTTCTGTATTTTTTTCTAAAATATTTTAAAAACTTAGTTTGAAGTGGACAATTTCTTTTAACCAAATTCGATAACTTAGAGGAACAGGAGATTTGTGATAATCAGACACCTGAATCAATAGAGATTTAAGAGTGCAGTGTTGGGGCTCTGTTGGAGGTGTCTGACACACAGCCCTAACAGAATTTTAAACCAATTCTGAAAGGTACTGGGAGCCAAAACAGTAGCAGTGTAAGTAGATCACTGGATACATTTTAGGCAACAACAAGAACATGAGCCCACTGAAATCAGCAGCAGAATTTACAACAATTGAATCAACACATCTGTTGCCTACCTGTAGTTTTAACAGAAACTGTCATCTCAAGGCACTTTATATTGTAAGATAAAGCCAGATACTGGAGACAGTCCCTCTGAGCAAGCACTTGGTGATGGGGGAGGAAGAACTCTATAGCAGAACCAGACTCAGGGAGGTGTGGCAATCTCCTGATCTGTTAAGAAAATAACAACCGATTTTGAATTCCAGGAGGAAAAGCTCAGGGTGGTCACAGTGACCTCAATCCAGTTTCAGGAAGCATCTGAAGAGGAACTCTGGGATCTGCATGTGGGCCTTTCCACTGCCCCCATAATGGTTGACATGATGCTCATTGTTAGTACGAAGTGTGATGTCGACACGGCCCTGTAACCACTTACAGTATACTCATGCTTGAGGTGCACTCAGCTCACTGCAGTAGATGCTGCAATTCAGAAAAAAAAATTACAGCTTCACCACTGAAATATGAATAGAAGTTAAAAGAGGGAAGACAGTGGTTGGAAAGTTTTCTGCTGCCTCATCTTTTCTAGTGATCTCCTTCTGTTTTACCTGAGAGTCTCTATGTACAGACTGACCAGCTCACACAGTTGTGCCTCCAGCTTTGCACCAGGTTACAAAAATAGGAAAATGTACCACAAGCCAAATCAACACCAAAGTACACCGTGAGCCAGAAGTTGTGATGTCATGTTTGGCACGCGGCTCCATGCACAAGGGCAACAATGCCAAGCGAAGACAGCCTGTTAGCATCAACACCCTCACATGCTTTACAAAGAGAGACTTCAAATTAAGGCTCATTAAGGCTTTACTAAATTGTAATTCTTTCTCATGAATGAGGCTCAAGTACATCAGTCCCAGATATTAATTAATAGAATAAAAAATATATGCAAATAATAAAAATGCAATTGCACTTTCTTCCCCCAAATAAATGACTTCTTCAGTGTTTCATGGAATGGGTTCCCATTCTTTCACATTTGTGAGCAAGGTGTTACACAATATGGTGTTACGGTATTTAAATGATCAACAGGTAGTGATAATGCACAAAAAAAAAAAAAACAGGCGACGGTGGCAGCAAAGGCAGCAGCGAAGGCTGCTTGCTGGTACACATGGATGTAAACAATGCATGATTCAATCTGAAGACAACCAGCTTTGCAAATGTATGAATAGGGAAAGTGAATGCATCATATTTGTCAACCTTCAAGAATACACAAAGTGTGGTTTTGGTACATAAAAGTGACTGTAAATACATTTTCACTGTTCACAGGATCTGTGGACAGTGGAAAGGAAACACATGCACATTCTGTGTTGAAATCCAGTTTCCCTCACTATTGTTTTTGCACACGGATGCCGTGACAGAAGCTGCACAGGCTGTAAAAATGATGTGTGACATATCGGGCAATATTCTAAAGTCGATCTGTCTCAACTAACTTTTCCTGAATCATTTGGAGAACTATTACGCTATTACACAACTTCCACCTCTTTTGCATTTGGCATGTTGTTTTATGTGTGCAGAGGGTGTATAGCCTACTGTACATTTACCTTTTATTTTTAAAGCAAGCTGAAGTTGGTCATTTTCTTCCAATTAACCGACAACAATCTTGTCAGTTTCCCATGGAGCACCAGCTTTAGCTAAAAGCTAGCCGTTACAATCTCCAGCATGCCAAAGGATTCAAATCCAAAAGTTTCCAAAACCTCGACTATGTTTCGTCGAGCATTCCATGCATTTTTAACTACCATTTGGTGCTAAGGAAAAAAAATACCAAATGTAATGAAAGAATTTCTCAGGTGGATGCTTGAACACAGTGAGGTGATTGCACAAAGTGAACAACGGGCTCATAAAACAGTGAAGTGTTTTTGAAGGTCTAAAGTGAGCATTACCTGTGATCACATTCTCATTAGAAACTAAGAACATTGTGAAGTGTCGAGATTCCCCGCACTCTGAAGATGCGTGTGAAAGTGTGAAAACACAGATGTCAGAAAACAGAAAACCATTCCTGCGTTTGATTTTAGCTCCAAACGCACAAAGGAGATGAAGGAGATGGGACTAGAGGAACGCTGATTTGTATTGGATGTGCAAACTGCATAGCCACAAGTGAGAATACAGGGGAGATAAAGGCCTTTGTGTGTCATGGCTCTGGGTAATTTGGTCCTGAGCTACATGGTTTAGCGAGTATTCACATGCTGACTTTAAAAGTGAGAGTTTCTTTGAAGAAGGAAAAAAAAAAAAGATATAGAGCATACTGAAACTGCTGACCTTGCAGTTTAGGAACTATATTAACTTATGACTTCTATGAAATATAAAAATAAAAACAAACATGAGAAATAATTCCATCATGCAAAATTCTAAGACATTTATATTTTTACTTAATTGTCTGCATTTTATGTTGCTTTATAATTTCTCACTCTATTCATTACACAATAATGATCATTAGACAATCATTTTAATAACTGGTCATTTTTAGACAAAGCGTTCAGTTTACTAAAGTTTAATAAAGACCATAAACTGATCAAGAAAGTGTTTACAGAGGTTACAGATTATGTACGAGGGTCAGTTTCTCATAGACGATGCAATCAGATTTCTATTTTGCAACCACATAAGTCACCTCTGCGCCAGCCATCAGAAAGAATGCAGGTTTAAATCACTTCTGCACTGACTTTACTTTACAGACCCCTCTTTTAGACACAGTCTTAGCCATGTCGGTTTGGTCTCACATGATCGTCTTTAGAGTGTTACAGAAAACCTGTGTTATAAAGTACGAGTCTGAGATGGAAGGATTTAACAAACACATGCTGCTAGTTGCATTAGCTGCTGTTCTGCCTTTGCTGTTTCCGATTTGTCTTTAAAAATGCCATTTTTAAGCCACTAACAGATTATAAAATGATAGGAGCACCTCTTTAAATCAAACAACAATAACAAGACAAAATATAATATATATTTTATTTATTTATTTATGTTCTGTTTTTATTTGTTTGCGCATCTATATCACTATTTATGCCTCTTTTGTTGCATGCTAACAAAGAAGTCTAACTTTTTATAGTCTTTCAGATCCTCATCACACAAACATTTAACATTTAGTTCATGCAAAATGATGAGACACAACATATAAATAATGACCACTTACATCGATAAATGACATATTTGCCAGTATGTTCATATCACTCAACAGTGTCAAGATCAGCTGATATCAATATTTAGATGTTATATCAGTGCATCCCTAATTGTAGGGAACATTTGTATATAGTGTTCTTGGGATTATAGAGGACATTATTAGCTGATTGATAGAAGAACAATGTGCTATGGCTCCTAAAATTCTCATATTTACTTTTTCAGGTTCCATCTTCACTGTTGTGAAGATTTGCTGTTAATCTTTTATTGCAGCAAACTAAACAACTTTGAGCTTTAAAAACATCTGTAGGACTCTGACGTGGTTTTTGTGGTTTCTTTGTTGCTAATTATTAATACTTTGTAGCTCAAATGTATGGTGGCCCTGAGAGGTCAAACGCACTGCAACTAAAGATGAAAAATCAGCAAATAGAAAAATACTGCAAAAGTACTGTGTGTGTGTGTGTGCGCGCGCGTGTGCGCACGTACGTGCACTCTTTTGCGGCATTTTCTTAAGTTCCAGTGTGTTTGACCTTTCAGGGCCACAATATAAATAATTAACTCAAGAAAAGAAGATCGTCAATAACAACATTAATAGGTAGTTGCAGTCATACTTTTACTTAACTGAAGGATCTTTCATGCTTCTTTTATCACTGATGGGCACCAATCTGCTCCTATAAACATACACTATCTCCTTTGTGGTTAAATAATTGGTAAATATGATTTAAAAGTGCCTTGAATATCATAGTCGCTATACTGTTGTCTCTTCCAAGCCAGTCAGTTCACAGTGCAGGGCTGAGTTGCCAGCAGCCTCCCAGGACCTGGAAGGTTAATATTTGAAAGAAGGATGGCTCATAAATATGAGCAAAGGGACTTTTAATTAAATAAGCACTTTTTAAATATTCTCCTGGGCCTGCTGCTTTTGTTTAAAGATGATTGATTGACTACTATCTCTCCAGGCAGGACCATTAGTTTCGCCACTCCTCACCATACTCTATCCCTCCCCACTTTTTCTCTATTTTTCCAGATCTGCCAACATCTCTCCTCCCTGTCTCTCTCTCAATTACCTTCCTTTCCTTAACTCTATTTTTCCTCCCTCCTTTTTCTCATTCATCCCGCCTCCTCCTTCCCATTTTCTTTTGCGTTCTCCATGCGTCTGCTGTCAGCTTTCCCTTCCTTTTCTCTTTTCATCAGTCCACGTCCCTGAGTCTCTCTCAAGAGGCCCATATTTCTCCAAACTCATGACAAGGTAATGAGGCCATGCTAAATCCTACCACGCCCTGGAGCTACATCAGAAGGTGGAGGGGGCAGGTCGGCTCCTGCCCATCCTGGCTGCCTCCACATCTGTGTCAACCACTGTGAGGCATTTGTCATCATTTGTACTCTAAATAAAAACTTTCTGATCTCCACAGCTATGCAGCTGAAAAACAAATCTACATTTTCAACAGCCGCACTCATCCTTTTCTATTTGCCTTTATCTCCTGCTCTTTCTCCCACTTCTTTCCCTTCTTCGTTCCTTCCTCCCTTCAGAGTGGTGCTGTAGCAGCAGCCTGCCATGCTCTGCTGATTTCTAGCTGGAAGATGAGGATCGGCGGGGGAGCTCAGTCTGGCTGTGGGCAGCTGAGCGTTGGACAGCACACACATGCAGACAGACAGACACACACACACACACACACACAAAGAAATGGGAAGAGAGTGTATGTGAGTCTAGCTATGAGAGGAAATGTGGGTGTCTGTGAGCATTTGCGCCTTGTCATACAGCAATCTTTAACTTCTAGCATATGCTGTCTTTTTATGAAAGAACAACTCTTTATTTATGTCCATACAAATGATAGAAGGACGACATATAACAGGAACTTTGATAGTGGCATGTATTTTTGTTTTTCCAATGAAGAGATTGTTAGGATTTTATGTGGTCCTTGTATTTGTCACTTGCAAAGCTATTCTTTCTCATTATATATTTTTCAAAGAGTAAACAAAATAATTAGCATTGCAAACACACATTAATGATAAGAAACTATTCAGTCTGCTGAAATTAATTACGGTGAAATACAGGATGTTTTTGATTTCTAACAAAAACGTATTTGCACGAAAGCACACAGAACAGCAGAGGGAAAAAAATGTTTCACACATGCATAAAGAATTGCAGTTCAGTGTATAGATGTATAGCCTTTTAATAATTGTAAGCTAAATTTAAAGGCAAAAATCATCTAAAGTAGACAGCCTTCATTAGTGTCTATTGATCAAGTGAACCGGACAACATGTTTACCAAACACTAATGATACTGCTGAAAAGTGAAATGCAAACAGAGAGATTGACATGGACAGGTCCATGTGTGGGATGGAGTGATACTCCACAGAGAGGAGGAGAGCTGAGAGAGGAGGCAGGAGAGGTGATGGTGTGATAATGGAGGCGGTGGAGAGAAAATACTCGGAGGGTTGCACGGGAGAGTATAGAGACGACGTTTGCACTCCAAGTATTGGACAGAGGAGGAGGTAAAGTCGGCTGCAGGTGAATGGAAGAGGGGGCTTGTGTGGGAGAGTGGGGAGAGAGGAAGGGAGCGGGAAGGCGAGAAGGGGCGGGGGCAGGCATATTAAAAATGCAGCAGTAGGGAGCAGGCCGGGGATTCACAGTAATTAGATGACAAAACGGCGGCGGGCTGGAGATGAGAGAGAGGGGTCACACACAATGCCACTGCCGCCGGGTAATTTGTAAGTGTCAATCACCAGCCTGCCAGGGGAAAAGCGAGAGGGAGAGAGGGGAGTGAGAGGGCGACGAGAGAGGAAGGGAGGGAGGAGGGAATGAAGGGGTGCAGCAGAGATAGAGGGAGTGAGGCTGAATATGAGGGTTCTAGCAAGCTGACAGAGAGGAAAGAAGAAAGGTTTTTTTCTAAATGAAAAGTCAGAACAGAAGGAAAAAGAAAGTGAAAATTTAAAGATGGAGAGAAGAGTGTGAGGTAAGGACCGGGGACAAAGAGAATCAGGAGAATAGCTGAAAACTAATATTTGGGTTTTAACATTTATTTTTCAAAAATCTTTAAAAAACTTTTTACTTACTTTATTTTATTACTCTGGAAACAGATCAACACAAATACAAGGAACCCAAGGAACAATATAACATAACTGTTTTTAATTGAGCAATATAGATTTATATGTTTTCTTTTTTTAAGTTCTGGAAACAGCATCTCAGTTAGACTGGACTAGCATGAGTTTTTCTATAGCCTTTCCCTCATGAGTTCATTAACAATGCTAGGACACAAAAAACCTTCCCCCTTTGTGTTGTCAGTTTCCTCCATGATTAGATACAGCTATAGGTTTGGAAACTTTAAAAAAAAAATTAGAGCCAAGAAGCAGAAGTGAGTGAGGAGAAATCCAAAAATGGCCATTATCAAATGAGCCAAGCCTTGCTGCACATGCCACAACCTTCATTAATAAACTTTCAAGTCTCAAATACACTTTAAACTCCTGCAGTAAATTCAGGTGCAACTGTCCAGAGAGGTTTGGATCTCTGAGGCCCAATAGGAGTCAAATGAAAAGGAGATTAACCTTAACAGGATCAGCAATGTATGTAAATATTCGTTACGTTATGGGCTAATTGTATGGCTTTTTCCATGTGGTTTAACAGACGGATGAATGTGTGCATGTGTGTGTGTGTCTGAGAGGTCTTTTATTCTTTTCAGAGTGGCTACAATGGGGGCAGTTGCTGGCATATTTCCAGCACGCCTGAGAGTAAGGACCCAACACAATGAGCGAGCAGCACAGTGATGTCAGTTATCCAGCACGTGCACATGCAAACACGCATCCGTGCATCAACAAAACAGGGTAAATACATGCTGCAAGAGAAAAAAATGTACATAATCGGAGTCTTTACACATGCAAAATACTTGTGTCGATCCTGCACTGCAGCATGGAGTCAGGGCTGTGACATGACATGACATAACAGCACTGACATATAAAGGACTCCTCAGGGGGAAATGTCCTGCACTACAACTGGCTTCTTTATCTCTGGGCTTCCACACACCTGTACAGGCATGGATACATGAATACAGGCGCACAAGGTCAAAGGAACCACTTTACAAAAAAAAAAAAAAAA
>VUQK01024810.1:31353-50025 GCA_015106715.1 Bujurquina vittata
GGGGGCGGCGGCCGGCGAGGGCCTATCATCGCCGCTTGCGGCTTTAATTAATATTGTAATTTTTCACTGTCTTAATTCATATGTCATTGTCTCGTAAGATAATAATTTCTTCCCTTTTTTTAAACTTTGATTTTAGTCCTTTTTCTGAGCTGCTTCCAGACCTCCTTCAGACAGAAGCTTGGGGTCATGGTGTTAAACCTTCATACTGTTTCCAGCTGCACAAACCCTGGAAACCACATCACAGATCAGCAACAACAAAATGCAACATCACTGATGATGTCCATACACAGAAAAAACAAGTATTGGCCACCAGTAGTGAATGAACATGTATGCAGACAATAATTATGGAAAACACAATTTTAAAAAAAGTAAAATTAAAACAATGTGCAATGTTTTAAACAATGTATAATAATATAGCCATATAATATATAATAATATAACCAAAGACTCCAGAGACTGCAAGAAGTTTTGACATTTTTTTTTACATCAGCATAAACAAAACCTCTTTACTCTCCAGTGAATTGGAGACATCTGGAGACTAATTGCAGCCATAAGGAAAAGCTGAAATCATAGTTCTGACTTGTTGCACGGCATGTTTCTGCATTTTTCTGCATGTTTGACCAACAGGTCAAAAAAAGGCTCTGCACCCCATCCGATCAGTGTACGGAGACATACATTTGAGACTAAATCTGACAGCTGGTTTTGACTAAACACGCGTCCCACAGTTCATATGGCCCTAATAGCAAAGATTAGAAGCACCTTTCTACTGTAACACTGAACTACAGAGACTTCAGAAAACAAATAATCTAAGACAACAGCTGTGCACAGTGTCTCTCCTATTGTGTGTGTGTGTGTGTGTGTGTGTGTGTGTGTGTGTGTGTGTGTGCGTGCGCGCGTTTGTGTGTCAGCGTGTGTGTAACCTGACAGCCTGCCACACAATAGGGGTCCAAGTGAGTGTGAATTCTATTCGTTCCCACAGCTGCCATTAACAGACGGAATGAACAGCCTCTTGCTAATAAAGTGAATAAATAAATAAAGCTTAAGAGGCCTTGTTTACCTCCTCAGTCTCTGTTGATTAGTGCTACTTAACAAAAAAAGCAGGATTCCGAATGTATGTGTGGATTAACTCTTTGTCATTACAGTCAGGGTTTATATGTTTACTTTGGTAATTACAGTTACTCAGGGGTCATGCTGTTTAGCGGATTGTAAATCAGATTATGGTTAATGTAAAACACCAGTACGTGAACAAGACCAGTAGCAAAAGCAGCCGCAGAAAGTTTTGGCTTCTACACGTCAGTCATTGCTTTGCATAACACTATAAACTCACTGTTAAAAGACAAAGTTGGTGATAATCAGTATTGTTGATATTGCTGACAAATTTAGAAAAAACATACAACACAGGGCAGCAGATTAGTGTTTTAAGAAATGCTCACTTATTAGTTAACTTTGGAAAAATTGAATAATGTATTTGTTGTGACTATTTCATGTAATGGTGCTCTAATATATGTGGTAAAGGTTAAAAAAAAGCACTAAAAATGGTAGTTTTTAGTGCTAGCAGAGACATTATAGAAGGAGTTAACATGAATCCTAAATTGAAATCTATGGGTGAATTGTAAAACACTAAAGATGGTGTTGGTCTTGCCCGTGCCCCCAAAAGAGCCAATTAGACAGCAGAACTGGGAAAGATGTGAGCTTGTTTTTAATAGAAGTTCACAGCATTTTCAGCTGTGTGATGGCAGATCACACAGTCAGGGTAAAAAAAAGAAAAAAAAGAAAAGAATTTCTGTTTTTTAGGTTTTATTTATCAGGACATAACAATAATCTGGTCCTTAGCAGGTCTTAGGTAAATAACTACGAAACATGGCATATTACATTTTCATTTTTTATTTAATTAGCAGTTTGGTCACCATACACAGGGGCATGATTGGTAAAAAATCAAACAGCACATCAGCACAAACACTTCATACCAGCTGTCAAGAATGATGGTGGAAGGGTGATAATTTGGGCTTGTGTTACAGCCACGGGACCTGAGTCATCAAACTCAACTCTTTATACAGTACAACATAGTCTAGAGTCAAATGTGAGGCCTTCTGTCCAACAGCTAACGCTTAGGTGAACTGGCTCACGCAATGAGACAATGATCTCAAGAACAGCAGCAAATCTACAACAGAATGTCTGAAAAAGAAAAGAATCGGGGTGTTGCAATGTGCCAAAGTCCAGACCTTAAGAGAGCTGTTCATAAATGAATGCCTGCAAGGCCCAGTGAACTGAAGCAACTGTTGTAAAGAACAGCAGGATGTGAAAGACTGATAAAGTCATACAAAAACTGATAATTTCAAGCTATTACTGCTAAAGGTGGTTTTCCAAGATACTGAATCATGGAGTGTACTTAGTTGTTCACCACAGCTTCTGCATTTTGGCCCTATTTTTCCATCCCTCCATCCATCTTCTTCCACTTATCCATTCAGGCTTGAGCCTATCCCAGACGCGATAGGGCGAGAGCCAGGGTGTTAGGTACGGGGGTGTTTTGCTGGTGAGACTGTTGACGATTTATTAAAATCCAAGGCACACTTAACCAGCATGGCTACCACAGAATTCTGCAGCGACATGCCATCACATCCAGTTTGGGCTTAGTGGGACCGTCATTTATTTTTCAACAGGACATTGACCCCAAGCACACCTGCGCCTCCAACACACCACTACGTAAGGGCTATTTGACTAAGAAAGAGGGTGATGGAGTGTTGCATTAGATGACCTGGCCTACACAACCACCTATTCAAAACCCAATTGAGATGTTCGGGATGAGTTGGACCACAGAGTGAAGGCAAAGCAGCCAAGTGGGATCTCCTTCAGCACTGTGGGAAAACCATATCAGGTGATTACCTCATGAAGCTGATTGAGAGAATGCCAAGAGTGTGCAAAGCTGTAATCAAAGCAGGGTGCCTAATTTGAAGAATCAAAAACAAACAAAAAAAACATCTCTGGACTACAAGTTTTTAAACTTTATTTTGGGGATAAAATTCTGTACACACTATTCTAATGTCCCAATGAAAGTAAATTCATGATCCTCTCCTCCTCCATTTAGAGCTTTAAAGTAACTCATTTACTTTAAGACTTGGATCAAGAACGAGTTTTAAACCAGAGTCACTTTATTGCCAGGATTGTTTTGGTGACCGTTGTAGTTGTTGAAGGCTTGTAAAGCAAAGATTTTATTTTTGGTTAGTCAAAATCAGCGATGGCATAAGATGAAATCTTTGGTGAGTCATGCAAGAATGTTTGGGTTTTTTTTTTGGCATGTCTACCAATGTCTGCCTATTTGTGTGTTTTACGTGGTTTCTCAAATTCACTCAACTTCACTCAGTTACGTTGACATTTTTATAAACTCACACTACTTTGAACTAAGTTCAGCTGTATGTCACATTTTAAGGCAGGATGTGTTCACAGTGGATGTGTTCTTGTGGTTGTTTATGCTTACTGAAAAGCTTACATTGTGTGTATCCTCTTCACGAAATCTGCTGTAATATGTACAGTAGCGTCTGAAATTTTGGTCTAGAATAAGCAGGTATGCAAGAGTCCTTTAAGACACCTTTCCAACAAATTACACACACACACACACACACACAGTTATCTTTTCTCACATATCTAGCCATGTAGATACTTTTATTTGAATTATCTTTCACTGACTTTCCTACCCACGTGCTGAAACAATACAGGTGAACCCGTTTCTGGTGTTCACATTCAAGGCTGCAGCTACGACTGACAATACTGAGGTCGTGTCCTTGAATTTTCTTTTAGGAATATGGTGTTTTCAGCCACCCCAAAGAAATCCATTTTTTTTTTCCTTTTAAACCACATTTAGCCTTATAACATGGTAGCGCTCTATGTGTGACAAGATAATCTCACTTCAAGGTCCACTTACCACCTTTTAGGAGCCTTCAAGAGCATAGCACAATCCATTTTATCTTTCCTCAACATCTCGCGTTTAATGCAGAAATGCAACTTGCTTGAAATTTTGTAGGAAGTTTCCTGGAGATGGGTACTGAAGGTAAAGCAATTACTCTGATTACAGGGGGAAAGAGGTTATTTGGTAGATATTTTACTTTGAAAAAAAAAAAACAATTTAGAGAGTGCCTATGGTTAATCTTAGTATTTCTAAAAATAGCATAGCACTTATTGCATAGTTTACACAGACAGTATACAAAAAATGGATGCGACCACAGTGACCCACTGGTCACCATCTTGATGTGTTGAAACCAAGTGTGACAAACAATGTGGGTCTGACTGTGAAAATGAAGGACGCTGCAGGCTCAGTGGCTAATAATTATGACTCACAAGCAGTAAGCCAAACTGAGCAGTCACACTCCATGTTAGCGGTGCTTTTCAGACCTAGAAGCTACATTCATCTTTTATAAAGCCTATGGTAGCTTACAGCATTGAAAAACATGGGAAAAAATTCATGGCATCTCTTTGTGGAAAATGTCTCCAACACTTAATTCTTCAATAATTAAAATGTATTTTCCAGTCATTACTCAAATTGCATATATCTATACTATTATATGCCATTTTGCGTGCATAAGTACATTCACACTATTAAGTATGGCCACGTGCAGTGAGCAAGAAGTACCAGTATGTTATGTTGTAATGGTCAAAGGTCAATATGCAGCATGTTGGCTATGCAGCAGAAATAAAGAGCCCAATAACTGATTGTTCCCCAGCAGGAGGAAGGCAACCTGTCAGCACATACGGCGATTCCAATGCTACCTAGCTAGTTAACGGGCAGATTTTTAAAATTACTATTATTATTATTACTATTATTATTATTATTATTATTATTATTATTACGGCTTTCACACTGCATGTGTTGCTGCATTTTTGGGGTTTTTTTGTGTTATATTGTTGAATTGACCATAGGAGAATTTAATTTTAGATGTGTGGTTTGGGTGCAAACAGGTTAGCAATACAACAATAATCACAGGCAATCATAAACGTAACCATTATCATTTCCAGTAAATGCTAAGCTTGCTGTGTTTGCTTAGTGACAGAATTACAAAAATTAATAAGCTACACTAACAGTGTAAATCGTGGACTAACAGACCGAACTGTATCCCAGCAATTGTTTCTGGAAATTGAAGGCAATCATCAATGTTTCAGGAATCTCGCAGCATTCAAATGTGCAGAAGACAGAACCCAAATATGCTGCTTTATAACTTGGACTACTGTTAGCACTATTACTACTTTTGGCAGAAATGACAGGCAAGAAATAAAGCGACTTTTATGGTCCTCAAGTGCTGATCCAGCTACAAGAGGAGCAATGATTGAAGAGGAGGATCAGTGGGAAAATGTTTAGCTGCTGGTTGAAAGACTATAGTGTGAGGAGAGTATAGAGAGTGAATGGAGATAGAGACAGAGGATAGAGGGAGGTGCTGGTGGTGGTGGTGGGAGGGTGCAACAAGATGGAGAGAGACTGCCTGCACATACTGTCAAGGCAGTTAATATAAGGTGTGGAGATAAGGCCCCACAGACAAACATTGACCAAATCAGGCATTTCAGCAGCGCAGCCCGAACTGTCAGTCAGCCTGAGAGACAGACCAACAATCAGCACTCTACCTCTGATAAGGGCTCTACTGGGCGCGTGCAGGAAATAGCCAATCTGCAGCCGGCCTGGCAAGGAGGGTGGATGGCGGGGAGTGGGATGATGGAGAGCAAAGGGGTTAGAGGAGGGAGTGGATGTATAGACAACAAGTGAGGGAAAGTGGCCTATAAATTTCCAGAGAAATGTGGACCAAGAGTTCACGGAAAATGATAATACCTGAGAGAAAAGGGAAAGATGGAAAGAAGGGGAAAAACAGGATACTCCGCCATACCACACCCAAATCCTTTCAGAGGGAAGGAGATTCGGGAGGGAATTAAAGTGACTGGGTTAAAAAAGAAGGAGAGCAAGAGAGAGAGAGAGACAAGAGGTGTGATATCGACTCTTAAAATAGCGTCCCTCCCCAGTTTTTTGTCACCTGGGAACAGCTTGCACAGAGAATGTGAGAACTTGGTTTAGACCAGCACCTTGCATTAATGATTTGCCAACAGCTTTGACTAGCTCATTCTTCAACATGCCATTCGCCTTGCCTCGCACACAATAGCATCATTTCATCCTCTGTATTGATTAATGGAGCATATAGTGTGTACACGCGCGTGCACATATTTGCAGGCATGAATGTTTTTCAGCACGCCTGAGTGACGAATAACACTCCCTATTTAATGAAAGGCTCTGTGCGGGGTAAGAAATTCCCTCATAACAAAATAAACACATCCAAAATGCTGGAGTGGATGCCAATGGGAATCCAAGGCAGTTGGAAGACCGCGGTTCGTAGCTTGGATCCACACTGGCCCCTGTAGGCCACATCAGGGACTGCAGGCTGGAAGCAAGTTTGAGAAAATAAATTCCCAGCTGTTTACCTTTGTCAAACACATTTAGGCTCCTCCAAGCAAAACAGTAAGGAGCCCCAACAGCTGGCGAGTATTTATTTTCAGAAGTGGAGTCAGAGGGGTGTCTGAGCTTCCTTGATCATGAACCAAACTGCCATTACCATGACCACTGATAACAGTAGGAATCGTAAACAAGCTAATCACCAAGGGCCTATTTGTATTCTCATTTGTGTTTGCATGCACTGATGTGCAGGGGGAGGGCGCAAAGACTAGAGAACAGGCGAGGGTGGCAGGGGAGAACGGGGAGGGTCTCAGATGGAGGGTGGAGTGCATGCGAAAGGGTTAAGTTCCCTCCCTGGTTGCATGCTGCTTTCCCTTGCTCTGTCAAGCCCCATTAAACCTGCTACACCACAGCAATATGGTGCCATCAATTACAGGCACGCTGCCATCAATGCAGAGCGCAGAGGAGAGGAGAGGCAGGAGCACATAAACAGGACAAACGGCCACATAAAAGGCATAAAGCCCTGCAGCCTGCCTCACACACGCACACACACACATCTCCTCCTCTCGGTCTGTCTCTGCACCTTTCACCTTTCTGAGGTGTCATTCTGTTTCTGAATGAGTGTGGGTTTGTTTCAAATACACACAGAAAAGGGAAAAAAATAATGGCTGCATTTCTGATTCATTCATGATACTGAGGCGATTTATGAAAAAAGGTTTGAAGATTCAGGCTGACAATGTTAACTGCAGTGTGCTTCTACTGCCCCCATGTGACAGATGAAAACCCAATCTGAAGTACAGGAGCAAAAAAAAAAGAGAGCCAAACTTCTGAAAGTACATATCATCTCTACAACACTCCACACTCACTGTTGTCTCGCCATAAAAGGAAAGAATGCTCAAAAACAGTCGGAAAACTTCAAAGTGAAGCAAATCTGCATTTCATCTCCATTGCATTTCTCAGATTCTTCGCTGTATTACTCCTTTGGTCTCAGACAAAGAACCATTATACTGCAACCAGCAAGAAAGCCTTGCCGACCAGCGAAGAGAAAAACACCCTCTATTTACCTTTTGCTGTCGAGTTGCCTTTAGTGTAACAGCTAGAATAGGAGACTCCCAGATTGCCTTAAAGGAACTGAAAATCAAACTTATGGCAAATATTAAAGATTCACTGTCCCTCTACATCATATATCTCTGATTATAGGCTCATTAAGCAGATTAAGAGGTATTGGACAAGATGTAATCAGTTATATATCCCAGTACTGAAGAGAGGAAACTTCTCTGCACTCACCTTAAATCCCAATTTAGAAGGTCTTTGTGATTATATGCACTCTGAGAAGCAGGTAACGGACCCCTTTCAAGGAAAATCATATCAAATATGAGATAATATTCAAAGAAATATTTTTTGGTAGTGTATGTCTTTAAAAAGTGAGATTGGTGCATCCCGGTGCAGCAAAAGTCATGCTACAAAAGAGAAAAATATGGTAAATGAATATTATGAGATTTATTAAAGATGTGATATAAACATGAAAAATATTCAGGATGAATAGACATTGCCATATTTTTGTAGAGAAAATATTCTAATTACAATATTTTTTGTGTCAGTCTCACTTGCTCGAACTGCAAATGGTAACTGGGAAAAAGGCTTAATGACAGCAAAACCTGGCAGCATAATAATGAGACACACTGCACGCCCTTTTTTAAATTGTTAGAACTTTAAAGGACTGGTTTAACTCAATTTCAAAAAGGAAAATCTAATCATATTTTCTAATTTACCATCACTGGAACCTATCTAGTGGTGCAGACAGCTTTAATTTTTCAACACGACTGACAGATCACTCCCCCATCACACATCTTACAGTTACGCGTCAGTGGTTGAACCACATAAAAAGGTTCCTACAAGCAACCGATCCAGGTAGACATGAATCACTTACAGCTTCTGTTCATCTCCAGAGCATTTGAAAGGAGGAGGCAAAAATGATCTCAAACCCAAGGCCAATAAAACCAGGAAACACATATTTATTGAACCAGTCCTTTAAAGGCGTAAAACAGTGAAACACACACATAAGTTAAATGTAAAGAAACCAACATATTTACAAATGGCCTCCAGTGGCCTCAGTCTTAGGCTGAGTTTATCTGCGAGGAAGAGCTACTGCTGCCGGAGCTCTTGGTTTTCTGCCCTCTAGTGGCACTGGGCTGCCGCTGCACCCTCTGGCTGGAAGCCTCCCTGCTCTTCTCACTGTGGCTGGCACCCGCTTTACTGCGCACTGCAACAAAGGAAACACACCAAGGTCAAGGAGGAAAGAAATGTTTAAGCGATTGTCGTACGGCTGTTGGTTCTCATATAACAAGCAATATGGCATTTTCAGACAAATATTAATGGTAATGACGGGGAATGAAAAATGGCAGCTGATAAACATTAAATTTTCCTAACTTGTTGTGAGTGTACTTAACAGTACAGCACACAACGGCACACTGAACCATGAAGTGGCGAGAAAGTGCTTTCAGGAATTATAAACTGAAAATTCAGCATGTTTTAAAGAGAACGGATGATTTTACTTGCGAAAGAAGGGAATTTTTTTTTTAATTATTATTATTTGTTATCAACAACACTCAAACACTCCTGCTTACAGCTTACTTTAGCCAATGTAGTTACATTTAAAAAGACCTTGCTGTGCAGCTGACATCATTCAGCTGGTTAACTGACTCTTTTACTCGCGCTGCTCTCACACTCCGGTTTGCTGCTTCTTAGTGTTGTGCAAAAGTCTTGAGCCACCCTTCCCTTATATTTTTAAAAAAGGTGCTGTGATTTATTCAAACATGAAAGCATACATGAAATACAATGCACAAGGCAAAACAGCGTTTGTACAAATCTAACAAGTTTGAAAGTCAATATTTGGTATGAACACCTTTATTCTTCTCAGCCTGAACTCTCTGAAGCAGGCATTGCAATTTCTTTAAGCAGCATTCAGGAACAGTTCTCGAGGCTTCTTGAAGTACATTCAAACCTCTTCTTTGGATGTTGGCTGCCTTTTGTTCCATTCTCTGTCAAGATGATCCCACACTGCTTCAATAATGTTGAGGTCTGGGTTCTGGAGAGGCCAGTCCATGACTGATAGCGTTCCATTGTGCGTTTTTTCTCTCCTGGTATGCTTTTACTGCACTGGCAGTGTGTTTGGGATCATAGCCGTGCTGAAAAAGGAAGCTTTTGCCAATCAGATGCTTTCCAGATGGTAATGCATGGTAGATCAAAATTTAACAGTGCTTTCTATGTTCAGAATTCCATCAATTTTGACAAGAGTGATTTGCATCTCTCAGCTTCCGTGTCAGGTCTGTGCTGGATTTTTTTTCTACGTCTTAAGGACATGATTCTGAAATACGGTTCATCTGCTGGAGATCGTTTTTAGACCAGTTTCTCTATTTATGTTTTTTTAAAAGGACTAACCACACTATGCTGAGATATGCCAAGTTTTTGGCTAACAACTCTTTGGGTCTTTGCACCTTGATGGTGCAAAAACACTATTTTCTGCCAGTCAAAATGATATTCTTTGGCATTTTTCATAGATTTAACAA
The DNA here is from genome assembly GCA_015106715.1 of Bujurquina vittata. Taxonomy (NCBI): domain Eukaryota; kingdom Metazoa; phylum Chordata; class Actinopteri; order Cichliformes; family Cichlidae; genus Bujurquina; species Bujurquina vittata. The sequence continues at coordinate 41,344 of VUQK01024810.1, forward strand.
AAGAAATTCGACCAACATGTGTGATGTGTAGACACAACACGGGCTCATCCCTTTAGTTAGAGGAATTTATGCCCGAATGTTTCATGGTCAGCGTTAAGCAACTTAACAAAAATAATTTCTCTGGCAATGATCAGGTACAAAGACTGGACTGAAACTGAGTGAAAAAACAGCCAATGTCCAAAGAACTTTGAAAGACCTTCAGAAAGAAGAAGAACTGTTGCTCAAAACCACTTTAAAAATGACAACAACAACAACAAAAAAGTATGGTTCAGTATCACCCAATACCACTGTTCAGCTAGTACACCGTTGCATCAATCACTCATTTTAGTATTTATTTTTCTCCTAAAATTATTTCTTGTGCCTTGTCTGGTCAAAATTAAAGTCTGCAATTTCTTCACTTCATACCACTAAATTGACATGCCCATTTACATGCACAAAATCAAGAAGTCGGGGTTAGGGTTAAGAGGTTTTTCTATGTGAATTAAACACAGAAGTCAAATGTTTAATATGTCAGCAAGAGTTTACAGTTTTATACATTTATAATAGATTCTACAGATAAAGGCTCAGTGCTCTCACACCATTGTTAATGTTAGTCTGTAGTGAAATCCAACAAGCGCATATTGTAAAAACCAAGTCAAGATCCTCTTCTCTTGTGCTGCCACTCATATGGTGACAGGTTAACCATCACACTGACACAAAAAAGACATTTTTATTTGTAAATCGAGTCAAACTACTTTGGAGTAAAAGCAGCGATTTAAAAAAAAAAAAAAAGTCCTTCAGAGTTTTCTTTTTGAAACTTTCTAGCCACTTAAAAATAAGGCGATAAATAAATAAATATAAAAAAAATCCATTGCACGGTGAGCAAGTCCCCTTGAGTATGAAAACATCCAAGGGCAAACTGAATTTGCCCTTGGATGTTTTTCAAACAATCGCATGCACACACACACACAGAAAGCGCAGCATGCAGTTTTACCATAATCCTGCTCCGTATCACAATATCACATAAAGGCAACTTTTGTTAATGAGAAAGGCAAGCAAGTGGGTAGATGAAGGTGTAGGAGAGAGTACAGCAAAGGGGACCTTGAGAGTGAGGAGAACTAGTGTCTTGGGGGCCGTAGACCACAATCTTAGTGTTGACCCTTGTGGATCTGGGGCCTGACGCTGAGGGGGGAGCCGCGGCAGGTTTAGGGCTCTTTCCAGAGGCCGACGAATCCTCTTCTTCAGGAAACAAGAAGAAAGAAGGCAAAAAAGAAAGAAAGAAAGAAGAAGGAACGAACTGATTGGGGGTAAAGAAAATTAGAAAAAAGAGCAACACAGTGAGGGTGAGCTATTTGTAAATCAGGTTTTTATGACTGTGCCCATCTTTAGTTCACCTCCCTTTAGGTGAAAAACCTCTTGTGTGTGGTGAAATGGGATTGCAGTCAGTGGTGGGGTGTAGGGAAGGCTGCAGCACAGAACCTCTGCTGCAGTGTGTACAGAACTTAAGTGGAGAAATGTGATTATTTCACATGCTTGAAAAGCAAAGAGAGAAGCAAAGAAAGAATATAAAGTACAAATTGTTAAAAAAAAAAGATTTTTTTTGGCCTTCACCTTTTTACAAAACCCTGAGTCTACACCTCAACAATCTTATTTGGAGCCACACACACACACACACACACACACACACACACATCTATTAGTGTTTGTTTCTAGCAGGAATTACTCACTTTTGATTGTTTGCACTGAAAAGGGACTCAGGACCCCTCTGACCTGTGGTGTTCCCTAATGCTCCATCCTTGGATTTCTAAGGCTTTTTTGTTTAAATCTTTTTACTAGGATGTGTTATTCATATTTATCATCACTGTGATGTGAGGAATGTGAGGAGAGGAAACTTACACCAGCTAATGCCTTTCAGAAGTGAAGAAGTGGGTGTTTCCAAAAAATCCTCCAACTAAACAAGAGCAAAATCCGATCAAATTCTGCTGAGCTACACACCATCCACTTCATTAGGTACACCTGTTCCACTACATGTTAATGCAAATATTTAAATCAGACCGTGGGAGCAACTCAATGCATTTAGGTACGCAGACGTGGTCAAGGTGACCTGCTGAAGTTCAAACTAAATGTCAAAATGGGGAAGAAAAGCGGTCTAAGTGACTGACAATGGCACAGTTGTTGATATCAGAGGCGCTGTCAGAAACTGTTGATCTACTGGGATATTTCTGTGCAGCCATCTTTAGGGTTTACAAAGAGTGGTCCGAAAAAGATAGAAAGCATCCAGTGAGCAGCAGTTCTCTGGGCGAAAATGCCTCGTTGATGCCAGTGCTCAGAGGAGAATGGTCAGACTGCTTTGAGCTGACAGGAAGGCAATAGTAACTCAACAGTAATTAACCATTCATTACCACCGAGATACACAGAAGAGCGTCTCAGGCTGGTGGAGGTGGTCTATTGGTGTGGGGATATTTTCTCGGAACACTTCAAGCCCCTTAGTACTAACTGAGCATTGCTTAAACACCACAGCCTACCTCAGTATTGTTGCTGACCATGTCCATTCCTTTATGACTACAGTGTACCCATCTTCTGAGGGGTACTTGCAGCAGGAAAACACACCATTCACAAAGCTCAAATCATCTCAAACTGCTTTCTTGAACATGACAATGAGTTCATTGTACTCAAATGGCCTCCACAGGTGCACTCAAGGCAACACTGGGAATGTAAAAAAAAACATGGCTAAGTGGTAAGATACACAGCATGATTAGAAAATCATGTCAGGGGAGGATTTTGACAAAGGTAAGGCCATACAAGTATATTTCATCATATTACTCTGTACCTATGAAAGATGCAGGTATTTTAAGGCTTCATCCTTAGAAGCAGCACTCTGCCATCTATATTCTGATGTATATTATTACTTCTTTTCTGAAGACAAAACTCAAATGTCAAAAACACGTATATACATAAACCTAAGTAGAGGAAATATCTGCCACAAAATGCGAAAAGATATGGATGTTAAAGCAGAGCCCTTAACTTACAATCTTTAATTTGCGCTACTTTCCAGTTTTCAGACACTAACCTTTGACTTCTGCGTGTGCTGTGGCCATGCTTGTGGTGTGGACATTAGCTGAAGAATCCCCTCCACCGCTTTCAGCTACCCTCTGTCCTGCACACATTGCCTTCAAAGTCTGGAAGACTGCTTGCGGAGCCACATTCATCTTCAGCAAGTCCACTATGATCCTGTGAGAGGGAGTGAGAACATGAAATAATGGTCTACTTCTGTTTATTCCTCTATATAAACCACAGTTGGAGATGATTATGATTAGTCATACTTAAAAACCTCCTGATCCACAGTGATTCCTGCAGCCTGAGTAAGTTCAAACAGCTCCATTTCTTCGGCGCTGAGGACTTTCTTCTTCTTTATAGCATATTTCTGTACGTTAGATGTGACCACCAGTGCAGGGGAGTCAGGTGCAGAGGGGATCGTTTGTTGTGGTTGTTGAGACATGACTAATGCATGTACTGAGGGGTTAGAATAAATAATAAAATAAATGCACTGAAAATAAAAATCAGCGTAAATGAGTGCGTTGACCGCTCAGAATGACAATACGGTGTAACTGCACATCCTCTCCGAATATTAATAGAAAAAAAATATCTCCACACTAGACCCTGAACTGATTAAGGTAGCAAACGTCTGATTCGTTAAGTTAAAATATACTTACCATTAAAAGAGCAGAGCAGCGAGATGAGCGTTTACAGAATCATTAACCTCAAGTTCCTTCTTTTTGAGCCAGGTGTGACGCGCCAAAAATACGTCATCACCATGCGTACTGTACTATGGGATTTGTAGATCGGATTAAAAATAGCCTAAAAATAAAAGCTTACTGACTGCTCAGAAACAAGTTGTTATCAGTTTTCCACCGCCATCTTTGTATGCTGCTGAATTTTCCCGTAGATTTTAATTCAAGACCGGAGCGCTGGAAATATATGAGCAAGCTATTCGTGATGCGAAACCGGAAGTACTTGAGGGATTGTCCTGTCAAACCTGCTCCGGTCTCTGCGCTGTCGTCCTAGAATGGCCGCTGCTGCTGCAGGGATAAACAAGCAGGGCACCGTAGCGACGATGGAGCCCTGTATCCGACACGGGAGAGGAGCTAATGGAAGCACGGTTAAGGTTGTAACGTTGTCACTAATAATCCTAGACCCAGTTACATGCTGATTGCTGGGGTTTAGCTGTTTGTTTAGTTTGGGCGAATGACCGACATCAGGCTTCTGATTTTGGGCGAATGCTGCTGCGTTGGCGTCGTTGGCAGCAGAATGTCAAAGATTTATTTATTTATTTATTTGCACATCTAGATCCGACCAGTGTCGTGTGTAACCGCTGTTTCACAAGAACGTCATTGTTTATCGGTTGCATTATAAACTTGGAGTGGTGCACACATTGACATGGCTGGAATTTGTGCCTGCAACATGCTAGCAGATGCGCTTGACGGTGTCCCATCGCTAGTTGGCGTCTGTACTAGCTTTGGTCCCCCGCTGCAGCTCCTCTGTGTGGGTGTGTAAGTCAGAAGCTGATTTTCATGCTGCTGGCATTGTGTTCACGTAAAGAAAACAGAAAGCAGAAGTGTTTAACCAGCTGTAACGCTGCACGTCAAGATGACTGCATCTGACTGGTTATAGACCTGATAGGGCATCTCTCGGTTTTAACTCGTCGTACGTCCCTGTGACCACTGTACCCACTGATGATCGGTTCCTTTAATGGTGGGATTCTTTTATTTCCAGGTGCTGGAATGTGGCGTGTGTGAGGATGTCTTCTCTCTCCAAGGGGACAAGGTCCCTCGTCTTTTGCTCTGCGGCCACACTGTGTGCCACGATTGTCTTACCCGTTTGCCCCTCCATGGCAGAGCGGTCCGCTGTCCCTTCGACAGGCAGGTCACTGAGCTGGGTGAGTGTCATCATTTTACTCTTTCATTGTGAATACCGTGAATCAGGTTTGCCACACACTTTTCTGCGTTGAAGTGAGAACCTTTTAGCAGTTAAAGCCAGATGAGGCATGATAACACGGTTCAAGAAGGAAGATTTCCTTAATCAGTACCTGGATTTTCACTGAAGCCTGTGCAGCATGCACACCCCTTTAAACAAGAGACGTGCACCCAGAAGTTGCGGAAAACATTATTCTTGTTGCAGAATTCTGTGATCCAATTGAGGCTAAGGGTTTTTGGAGGTCATGGAGCTCTACAGCTCTGCCATTTTTGCCTTTTTAAAGCATGTTTGCTTTCTTCAAATTTACTTAGGGGATTCTGGAGTTTGGGGTCTGAAGAAGAACTTCGCTCTGCTCGAACTCTTGGAGAGACTCCAGAATGGAGCGACCAACCAGTCAGGAATGGCAGAGGACGCCCTGAAAGGCATGGGAGAAGTAAGACAGCTGTGATTTTACTGATAAGAGATGTGTCACCTTCACACCTTCTGCATACTTCATCCGTAATCCATCTTTTTTAAACTAGTGTATAATTCGCTGTGATGAGGATGAGAGCCACACAGCCTCCATGTACTGTACCGTGTGTGCCACCCACCTGTGTGGTGAGTGCTCTCAGCTCACCCACTCCACTCGCACACTAGCCAAACACCGGCGGGTGCCGCTGGCTGATAAGCCTCATGAGAAGACCCTCTGCCCGCAGCATCAGGTCCACGCCATTGAGTTTGTCTGCCTGGAGGAAGCTTGTCAGTCCGGGCCCCTGATGTGCTGTGTATGTAAGGAGTATGGCAAGCATCAGGGCCATAAGGTAGGTAGAAAACAAGTTCCCATATTAATCACTGAAAAAGGCACAGTCACACGTTCCCAAATTTTCTTTACAGCATGCTGTTCTTGAGACTGAAGCCAATCAGATTCGTGCATCCATTTTGGACATGGCCCACTGTATCCGTACCTTCACAGACGAGGTGTCCGAGTACTCGAGGAAGCTGGTGGGCATCGTGCAGCAAATAGAAGGTGGTGAGCAGATAGTTGAGGATGGAGTAGGCATGGCACACACCGAACATGTAAGACAGAGGGGCTTCTTGATAAAACATGAAGGATTATTCTTCTCTTCTGGCGCTTAGATCTCTCCCACATCTCCTTCAGGTCCCCGGCACAGCAGAGAGCGCTCGCTCCTGCGTCCGAGCTTACTTTGCAGATCTCCACGAGACCCTGTGCCGGCAGGAGGAGATGGCACTGAGCGTGGTGGATGCTCACGTCAGGGAGAGGCTCATTTGGCTGAGGCAGCAGCAGGAAGACATGACCATCCTGCTGTCTCAAGTGTCCACCGCCTGCCTGCACTGTGAGAAAACACTTCAGCAGGTAGGCGACAAGAGTATTGGTGATTTTAGGAGCTTTTTTTGTTCAGATAATGTTCAAAGTTGTGTTTTGGGGCAAATCCTTGTATAATACAGTCAAAGGTTTGACGCGCATTGCTTCTTTTCTGCTTTAGGACGACTGCAGAGTTGTGCTGGCAAAGCAGGAGATTAACTGTTTGCTGGAGACACTTCAGAAGCAGCAGCACCAGTTCACTGAGCTGGCAGATCACATTCAGCTGGATGCTGGCATCCCCGTCACCTTCACTAAGGTACACAGGGTCCCTGCTCATAGCAATTTGCTTCTGTAAACAAATTCATGTTGAGTCAACATCTGACACAGACGGCAACAAACGTGGATGTAAAACTGGACAGTGATCTTAAACGTGATGCACAGATTAAATCAGGAGTCAAGTCCAGCTTTTATCAATTCAGACAACTGGACAGGGCGAAGCCATTTCTTTCTTTCTGTCACTTTGAGATTTTAATCCATGCTTTTATCACAGCTCCTTCAGACTGCTGCAGTGCACTTTATGTTGGGCTGAACCAGACACTACTTACCCTACTACAGATGGTACAAAATGCTGCTGCCCCACTTTTAGTTGGTGCCAAAAAACGTGAGCACATTACCCCAGTTTTAGCCTGATTTCTTTGGCTCCCGGTTCATTTTTGGATTGATTTTTAAAAGTCTTGCATTAGTTTTTAAATGTCTACATGGCTTTGCACATCAGGCTGACTTCCTTCTTTCTTCTTCTCTTTGGCTTTTAACTCAGCGTGAGGCTCTTATTGTTACCTTGCCCATGGAGAGGGGGAGGGAGGTTATGTTTTGACTCCTGTTCATTCATTTGTTTTTTTGAACTGTTTGCAATGTAACTCAAAAATTTTTGCACCAACATTGATTTAAACTTCCTGGAAATATTCTTTAGGGGCTCAAGAATAAATGATTTAATTTTCCAGGGCAAAGGTCACAAAAAAAAAAGAATTTGTTTTTACTCGTTTATGTCACTTTGGCCAACAGCATTGATTTTGAAGTGCTTTATAAATGAAGTTGAGCTGAGTAAACCAAATCTGTCACAAAAAAATGGAGAGGGCTTTGGGTTGCCTCTGTATGTAATAATAACATTGGAAATATTTTGTGTTTTCAGGACAACCGGGTCCACATTGGTCCAAAGATGGAGATTCGTGTAGTGACTCTGGGGCTCGATGGAGCTGGAAAAACCACCATCCTCTTCAAGCTAAAACAAGATGAGTTCATGCAGCCCATCCCAACCATTGGTAAACACACTTACAGTTTAAGGGGCCTCAGACTTTAATGTCAGGGGAATACAGATCTTTTTATTATCCCAAATAAAGCTTGTTTTTGATCTTTGTTCAAGGTTTCAATGTGGAGACGGTTGAATATAAGAACTTGAAATTCACCATCTGGGATGTAGGTGGAAAGCATAAGCTCAGACCTCTCTGGAAACACTATTATCTAAACACTCAAGGTATGTTCTGTGCTTTCCGTGCTTTGGATATCGCACTGCATGCCATATATAGCATGCTCTTGAAATTAACTAGCACTGTGTGTGAATTGGTCTGGACTATTATTATACACCAGCTGATTGTCATGTCACGTGAATAACACTGAACATCCAGTTATATGCAGACTGTATATAAAATATAAATATAGTTACGGTGACAGAGTCCAGTTTCAAGGCCTTGATTTCTAGCATTTTGCACATCTGTGTTTTTGGAGCCAGAGGTATATGGACAAGGATGTGGTCTGTTAGTACAGTTAACTGCACAGAAATTCATATAGTTTGTTCAGTAATTGCATTAAAAATATTACAAAACATAAACGTGTGATGGAGATGCAGTTTTGTGATTTTTACATTAACAGAAGTGAGGGCCAGCAGAGAGCTGATTGCAACAGTCACTTGGGTGACTTTTTGTGTCCCTTGTGTTTTTAATATGGGGGGTTAAGATGGTGGCCCCACCCAAAGGATCCACTGCCAACATCTCAGTGCCTGATACCACAGACACTGGGACTGTACCTGTGTTTTTAAAGGAATTGTTTCACTATTTTTAACTTCTTTTTTTTTTCAGCCATCTACTTATAAACCACAGTTCTGGGTAAACTGATGGAATCATTAATGTTGCTACACTGAATCCTCTGCAGACCTTAAATATCTCCAGGAAATGTCAAAGCAATCCATCAGATAGTTGACATTTATGGTACAGACTGAACCATAAATGTCAACCTCTTTTTGGTGTGAGTGGAAAAGTCACAGGATCACTAAAGTCAGCTGGTTTCATCCTCTGGGAACCATGCATATCTAAAAAAAAAAAAAAAGAGTGGCTGACTGTACCGGGGAGATGGAGCATACTGTTTTTAATAGG
>VUQK01024810.1:53211-68300 GCA_015106715.1 Bujurquina vittata
GCAATTAAAAAAAAAAAAAAAATCACACACACAGCAATCTTCATAGTAATTTTCACTGCTGGCCGAGATTTTTAAACTCAAGAAGTAAAACTAGGTTTGATGAAACATTTTATGTAACAAATAAAAAAATACAAAAAAAAGAGAAAAGAAATGAGGTGGTGCAGTGGTTAGCACTATCACCTCAACAGGGTTTGAATCCACTGGCTGGTTGGGGCATTTCTGTATACAATGTGCACGTTCTCGCCGATATATAAAACCTTATAACTGACAGAGGGTCAACTTTTATTTATTTATTTTAACCTTTTACAGAAAAGTATGTGAAGGCTTATTTAGACAATGATAAAATACATGTCTGAAAGGGCTTTTAGTTGGGCAACTTACAGTGGGTACCACAGTGATAAAAAACTGTGAGCCATTGGTGCCGGGGCCTCCGTTTGCCATGCTAAGTGTGTACGGGCGGTCGTGTCTTAGCGTGGCATGAAACTCGTCTTCGAACTCCCCTCCCCAGATGCTCTCTCCTCCCATTCCCGTGCCTGTGGGATCTCCTGTCTGAATCATGAAGCCCTGTACACAACAGAGAGAAACATTCAGAACCAGAGTAACACGACTGGTCGCTTGAGCTTCATAAAGAGAAAGGAAACTGTACCTTGATGACTCTGTGGAAAAGGTGGCCATTGTAGTATCCATTCCTGCTGTGGACGCAGAAGTTCTCCACAGTTTTGGGGCATCTAAAAATAAAAAGAGGCAAAGTTCTGTTTCTGTTGTCCAAAATGTAAAAAAAAAAAAAGCCAAAAGCATTCACACTGACGACTTACTCCACAGGGAAAAGCTTGATGTGGATGTCTCCCATAGTGGTGTGGATGATGGCACTGTCAGACACTCTCTTGGGGCCCTCGGCCTGCGTGGCAGCCATCACCTCTTCCTTTGAGGGCTTCTCGTTAAAGATGTCTCTGTCCGAATCAGCGCTCTTTGTATCCTCTGGTTCTCTCTTTGAGAACTTCAAAAAGAGATCAACAAATTAGTAAAACCCGGAATTATAAAAAAATGCAACACAGTCACCTTGAAATGAACGGCTTGCCGTCTCACCAAGTAGAAGCGGTTCTTTTTAAAGGCAGTACAGAAGATGGTGGGGTCAGGCTCTATGTTCTGTAAGGCAGGGTTGTCAGACGCCTTCATCTCTACAGTGGGTGCAACCTGCATGGCCTTCGCAACACCCTGGAACAGACTCAGCTGAACCACACGGATGTTCTCCAGCTTCCCAAGGATCCGCACACATCTAGAAAAGAAGATGTACAGGGGTGGATAGTTGAACATCTATATAAATCTCCGTGAAATGGGAAAGTTCTCTCATGCTATATTTCATTATTTTGTACAGTAGGAATAAAATACCCACTTACATCTCTTAAACATCATTTTATTTCAAAACATATTTTTGCAATAAGGGCTTTGTTACTGATCCTCATTTATCGAGCCTTAAAATACAACTGTTTAGACAAATCTGTCATTGGTCCAGTGTATCACAAGTAGAAGCGTATCCCAGAGTATCCCGCTCGTACACTGGACCATCCTTTATGCAATGAGAGGACACGCCATCCAATTATTCACAAAAAACAACATTATTGACAAAGTATAATTGCATTTTCCATTTCATACAATAACCCACTGTTATGTTGTTCATTTTTAACAACACCCTGTTATTATTATTAATTGAGCTCTTTTCCTTTGAACATTCTTCACCTTAACAGGCCGTTTTGTTTTATTATATTCTATTTAATTGAGCTTCATCACTAAATTGCTCTCTACCTTCATTTGAGCATACCTGTTGGTTTCCACATTGATGACCTTGATGCCCAGCATGGTCCCATACAGAACAAAGTGGCCAGTCTCATCAAAAATGATGTTTGTCAGTCGGATGCCATCCACCTTTTCCAATTCTCTCTCCACAGCCATCCGCCGCCCAAACTCCATGTCAGGAAGCTGCTGCCTCATCTGCTGCAGCTCTGTGAACATCTAACATATGCAGCAGGTGTGATTAGCGTGCCAATTCACAATGTTAGTAATGATCCAGGCTGAAAGGTGAATAGGAGGTTTACCGTTAATGATTCATCAAAGACTCGCATTAGTTTTCCTGTTAGGAATCGGAAGAGCCTGACTTTCCTATCAGAAGCGATGGTGGCCATTTTCTTCCCATCAGTAGAAAAGGCGAGGCTTGTGGGATAGGTTTTGTGTTTTGCAAATTCATACAAGTCAGTGTCTGTTTTGTATTCCCAATCTACATGTTTCGGGAACTTGAATTCATTTGGAAGTCCTGTCCAGTACTCCAGCATTCCTGCCTTGTCAGCAGACACGATGACTCGAAACCTTGGATTCAGGCGGATTTGGGATAGCGGTGCGGAGTGCATTTTGTCAAAGACATGGAGGGGTTCGTTGCTACCCCTGCCATCATAGACAAAGATCTTCCCTGTGGATTTTTCTGAACAGGCTACTGTGCAGATGGCATCTCCAGGATTATAAATCCACTCTGACTGGCCTGGATGAAAGCTACATATGGAAGAAAACAATCAAATTAAAGGACAGCTTTTACTCCAAATATGTAAAGAGAAGAAACATTAGTGTAGCTAGCCACAAAATTCTTATTCAGACTCACCCCAATTTCAGCATATTGATCATGTCAAAATTGACCACATCAAATACTTTCATGGCCTGATCATCACCAACAGAACAGAGAAGGGCCCCTTCTGCACTGACCGCAATACTTTCTATCACACCTGAGCAAAAAGGAAGAGCAGTGTTTACACCCATCATTTGCCCCATTCAAGACATGATATATTTTGACATACAATGCACTGGGTCTCCAAAATCTCCTCTCAGCCTAGTGCCAGTAAGGCAGTTAAAAAGAAGTTGTTATAAATTAAGTTCATACCAAGGTGACTTCGAAAGTGTTTGACAAACTCTATTCCCTCGTCCTCTTTCTTCTTCCAAAATTTCACATGCCCATCCTGGCTGGCTGTGATGATGAAGTCTGTCCTGAAACAACAGGATGATTTGCAGGATGATTTGCAGTTAAATAAATATATTAACAGGAAAAGTCAGCTACGGTAGACACTTTTTACTTTAAGTGCATGTACAAAATACTAAATCAGGATTGTGAATATGGATGCACTTTTTTTCTTTGTTTGTGTCTTTTGTTTTTGTTATTATTCCCTTTTTGCCAGGGAAACAGAGATCACGGTAATATATTAACTATTTTAGCAGATAAACATTTGCAATGTGGCCACTGGTGAAATATCATCTTAAAAGCTCATAAATCAATAGCGAACAACATGGCTTATATCAGCTGATGTAACCTCATTTTTATTATAGATACTGCATTCTAATGTCTTACCAAACAGAACAGAAACAAGAACAGAAAGGACTAACTAACATGTAATTTAGATGGGTGGTTGCAGGAAAGTGATATGATTGTTTCTTTTTGCCACTGCAATGATAGAAACAACATGAATTCATTAATAACATGAATTATCACTATTAAAACCGTTTCTCAATCTTAAATAAAGATCTACTAAACTCTGTAGATTTATAAGGAGACGGTTTCCTATATTTTAGGTTGTTTTTTGACATCTTATTTTGGCACATGCATGCTTGCTAACACTGGACCAGCATAAAGAAAATTCTGTAATATAAATGTACTGATAATACTGATAACTGATAGTTTAAGCATCTTAATTGCACCTGCTGCATCACTTTTAATAATTTTGTTTAAAAAGTTGTATTTGAGTGAGTTGAAAAGCTTCCTCGTGGGTATGAAAGAAAGCTTCCTTGTAGCTTAAAGACTTTTAAACTTACTTTGTACAAACTAGGTGTGTGATAACGTCTCTGTGCATATAGCTCCGTTCATACATTGCAGCCGACGGGAGATTATCCAGATAGACACGCTCGTACTCGAGTACTGAGAGAAACAAAACAAATACACACAGAGGTTACCGGACTGTTAGCGCTTCATTAGCATTGGGTCGCAAATGGCTCCCAGTGTGCCGAAAGAACAGCCAGAAGGCCACCTTTTCTTTTCTTTGCCTTTGCGGCTTCGCTTGGCATTGGTCCGACCCACTCCACGTCTTCTGCGTTTCCATCTCCATCCTGATTATCATCTGCTTTGCGTTTCAGTTCCACACTGTTTTCAGAAGCCGCCATTGCCGTCCGCGAGTGTCCGTGTGGTCCTTTCGTAATTACGGTACTTCCGTTCAGCGCCCAGATTTTTGATTTTTCTCCTGCTGGTTTCAAGTCCAAGTCGTTAAAAACATCACACAATTAAATAGAAACAACACATATATCTGCCTCAATTTTCCTTGAGAATGCATAATTTTAGGGTAAAATGTGATTACGCTGTAATTACTCTTAATTTGTTGTTTCTGGGGGTGAGTTGTTATAGCGCACCAAGAGCAATCCAAAAATCATTTTGTGTGGGGGTGTGATCATGATCTTGTTTTGTATTATTCTTTCATCAGCTCTCTCCTGGTTGGATACACATGTGAAAAAAATAACGCGAACGTGTTTTATAAAACGAGTATAACATGCTTAAGTTATTGTTTTAGAAAAAATGAAACAATAATCAATAATTTAACTGAACCCCCCTATGTACTCGGAAGTAAACAATGAACTCATGTGTCGCCAATATGGCTGGAAAGAGTCAAGTCTAAAATGTGTCACATTTAAAGCTAGTTACTATAATAAATATTTTCTCTTAGCCTTCTGTATTTTCGGAGAACTTAAAGGTCAGACGGTGTAAGAATATATTTTTTCTTCCATTCACAAAAACTACAAACGTAGCAGCAAAATGAGCAACATCTACATTCAAGAGCCACCAACAAATGGGAAGGTGAGCGCTAATTTATAATTTTATCTTTTTTTTCTTTATTCTTCTTTTTTTTTTTTACATGCATCTTAAATAAAAGCTTTCAGTAGCTGATTTTCTAATGGAATTTATAATGTCGAGGACGTTTCTGTAGTACCAATAGCTAGCTACTCCTGCCTTAGAAATCACTGTGTGTCTTATCGTTAGAAGTAAACAACGCTATTTTGATCTAAATGTACAACTTCGTGGTCTTTTCTTAGGTCCTGTTGAAGACCACAGCAGGTGATATTGACATTGAGTTGTGGTCCAAGGAGGCTCCTAAAGCATGTAGGAACTTTGTGCAGCTGTGCATGGAAGGTAAGAATTCACTGAGGCAATTCAGAAACTATTGGAGATGAATTAGTAGATGAATAAGTGTGCACTCAATTAGGCCGAATGTTTTTGGCGTGTCCTTAAAATATGCAGTTGTGATGACACTAGCCCCTTTAAATATTAGCATTTCTTTAAGTATTGGTTTAAAATATGAATAACTTATAAGTCTTAGCCATAGTTACTTATATTATATACACTATATTGCCAAAAATATACACCCATCCAAATCATTGAATTCAGGTGTTCCAGTCACTTCCATGGCCACAGGTATATTAAATCAAGCACCTAGGCATGCAGATTGCTTCTACAAGCATTTGTGAAAAAATGGGTTGCTCTCAGGAGCTCTCGTGGGACTGTGATTGGATGCCACCTGTGCAGCAAGTCCAGTTGTGAAATGTATTTGCTACTAAAGTAGGGCTGGGCCATATCATATCATTCACGATGATACGGGCAAAAAAATCTTGCCCGGGAAAAAAAATTATTTCATGATACACTAATTTCATGGCGTAAAGACGTCACCCCACCACACAGCGGATTATGTTCACATGGGTCATGCAGTGTTGCCAACTTAGTGACTTTGTTGCTAGGCTTTTTCCCCCAGGCGACAAATGTAGCTAGTTTTTCCAGGGACGTCATAGAGTTCTGGAAACCTGAAATTCTCTACTGTCGCCATGTCACCCGGACCCCCAAGAGTGCCTGGCTGTTGGGTTGTACCGTAAGCCACATGACCTTAATAACAGAAGTGAGTTTGTTTTTTTTAATGTTTTCATGATGCAGCCGGCGGACACACAGACGCCGTATTGAGCAGGTGGACCCGTTGCTGTAATACGTCGGTGCATAAGTCTGTGGATTTACTGAGCTAGAGAGAAACTTTCTGACTGAAGCAATTTTGTTCATTCCGTCTGTTTACAAGTTTTGCTATTTGCACAGAGTACTGGCTGTACAGGAGTACACACAGGAGGAAGCACTTTGGTGAAGTCTACTTCATTGCAGACTGTTTTTTAAAGAATAAGTCAGCCTTTTGCTGTTTTTGCTCAGTATCTTTTCTATTTAAATTTTAATAGCAGAGCTGAGTGTTTTGTTATGGAGGAAAAAAAGACATTAATTCATTTGAGAAGCATTGTTATTTAAATATGTCAATAGTTTATTTTTGAGCAATTTTTCGTGTACATCTACAGCTGAATGTTTAAAAAAAAGTGGCCGTGTGACTCGTGCCTTTTTGTTTATACCTTTGGGGAAAAATTTATCATATATTGTATATTGCCATTCAGCTAAAAAATATCGTGATATTATTTTTGGTCCATATGGCCCAGCTCTATACTAAAGTCACAGTCCACAGGCAACTGTTTGTGGTATTATAACAAAGTCTAAGCACTTAGGAATGACGTCAACTCTGCCCCGAAGTGGTAGGCCACATAGAATTAGGGGTCAGCTAATGCTGAGGCATATAGTAAACAGAGGCCACCAACTTTCTGAAGACTCAGTTGCTGCAGGCCTCCTAATATCACGTGGCCTTCTCTAGAATGGCAAATCATGCTTCTGGCAATCCGATGGATGAGTCTGGTGGTTGCCAGGAGAACTGTACTTGTCTGACTGCATTGTGCCAAGTGTAAAGTTTGGTGGAGGGGGAATTATGGTGCGGGGTTGTTTTTCAGGAGTTGGGCTCGGCTCCTTAGTTCAAGTGAAAGGAACTCTTAGTGCTTCAGCATACAAAGATATTTTGGACAACTTCAAGCTCACAACTTTGTGGGAACAGTTTGGGGATGGCCCCTTCCTGTTCCAACATGACTGTACACAAGGGCACAAAGCAGGTCCATAAAGACATGGATGAGTGAGTTGGGTGCGGAAGAACTTGACTGGCCTGCACAGAGCCCTGGCCTCAACCTGATAAGAATTAGAGCGGAGACTCTGAGCCAGGCCTTCTCATCCAGCATCAGTGTCTGACCTCACAAATGTGCTTATTGAAGAATGGTCAAAAATTCCTCCTAAACCTTGTGGAAAGCCTTCCCTGAAGAGCTTTTATATTTCATATTAAACCCTATGGATTAAGAATGGGATGTTACTCAAGTTAATATGTTTGTAAAGGCAGATGGATGAATACTTTTGGCAATATAGTATATTACTTAAATATTGTTAGTAGTATTGTTTGTAATCACCACTGTCTTTATTTAAATGTTCTTACTGACTCAGATTTCTTAGTTGGTATTAGGAAACTGATGAATGTGAAATGAAGCCTTATTGTTTTATAACAATATCAATATTATAACAATGTCTTTTTTCTCTAGGTTACTATGATGGTACAGTTTTCCACAGAGTGGTGCGTGATTTCATCATTCAGGGGGGAGATCCTACTGGGACAGGAGCAGGTGGAGAGTCTGTCTACGGCCGGCCTTTCAAGGTCAGGCTGCTTTAAATCTCCTTTTATTTGCAATTCTGTAGTGGCTCACTAATCCCTATGTGCAGGTGTTTTATAAACTTAGAGATGTGGTACTGGAGTCTTGTCTCACCTTTCAGGATGAGTTTCACTCGAGGTTACGCTTCAATCGGAGGGGTTTGGTTGCCATGGCAAATGCAGGGCCACACGACAATGGCAGTCAGTTTTTCTTCACCTTGGGGCGTGCAGACGAGCTCAACAATAAACACACCATATTTGGCAAGGTAAATCTGTAGAATATGACTATTGAAGAATGTTGTCTTCTGTGAATGCACCCAGATTAGTGCAATTCTATGCAAGCTGGAGGTGCTAAAAGTACTCCGAGTGTGCTTGACCATTTCTTTTTTCTGCAATGTCCACTGCAGGTCACTGGAGACACAGTGTATAATATGCTCAGATTAGCAGAAGTCGAGTGTGATGGTGAGGAAAGACCTCTGAATCCTCACAAGATAAAGGCTACTGAGGTATTAAGTCATTTTATTTTACCTGCTCAACAATTTTAGTATTTGGCATCTGTAATTTAAGCTCTTCTTTTTGTCTCTTAGGTGCTGCATTCTCCTTTTGATGACATCATACCCCGAGAAACAAAGAAAGCCAGAAAGGAAAAAGATAAAGAAGAGGCCAAGAAATCACAATCAAAAGCCACAAAGTGAGTGCTCGGCCTTCATCTGTCTTTCTGATTGAAATAAGATCAAACAAGAGAATTCAGAAGTCACATGAACTACAAAGTTCTTTTTAGTGAAGTGAAACAGAATGTTTAAAAACAGTGAAGACTGTCCACTGCAGCCACTGTTTGTGCTCCTCTTATGATCTTTGGTGGGGTTTTTTGTACTTTTTTCTCTTAATAGTAACTCTACATTCGCCTCCTGTTACTAACTTTTCATCCAGTCACCATTCTACCTCCATATATTACCATTGCCATTGTTTTGATTTGTTTGTTGTGAAGGACTGCACACAAGCAGTCTAGATAGGTTGCATACCCAAATGCAATCATTCTGTGTAGTCAAAGACCGTTATTCATATTAAATATAAAATTTCCACGATTGAAATGGCATATAGACTGTATGGACCTTGTTGTATTGGGAAACCTACATGTTGTACCTACAGGAGCTGCTCGGCAATGGAAACCCATACCACGAAGCTAGTACCATAACATATTTGTAGATGTTTATGCCAGAGGAGATTTACAACTCTTCCGTTACCGGGTCAGCAGAGCGTTTGTGACTTACATGCACTAGATGCCTCAGCACTCAGTGACCCTGTGTTGGAACTTTGTGGTCTGCCACTTCCTGACTGAGTCTATGGTTCCTAAACCCTTCCACTTTACAATAAAGGCACTTACAATGGATCGTAGAATATCTAGGAGGGAAGAAATTTGATGGACTGACTTCTTAAAATGGTGGCATCCTATTACAGTGACTCACTTGAATTCATTGAGCTCTTTAGAACAACCAGGTTTTTTTCAACAAATGTTTGTAAAGTTAGACTGAATGACTAGGTGCTTTATTTTATACACGTGTGGCAATAGGATTGAAAACACCTGAATTCAAAGATTAACAAGACTTTTGTTAATATAGTGTGACTCCATATCTCAAAACCTCTTGTTAGTCTCTATGAACAGCCTGAATGATAGCCAGGACTAGAGGTAAAAAGCATAATATGGTAAATGGCTCTTTTCTCCTCTACTTGAGCTCTCAAAGTGCTTTATACAACATGCCTAATTTGCCCTTTCACACCCATTCATACAAGCACTTATTTCTACACCTAAGTGCTCTCTATCTAACATTCACACGCCGATGAATATTTCAGAGAGCAACATTGGGTTCAGTATCTTGCCCAAGAATACTTTGACATGCAGATTGGAGTAACCAGGAATCGAACCACCAACCTTTTGATTAGTAGATGCCCTGCTCTACCTCCTAATAGGTCCCCTTTAAACTAATTGCTATATCCTAAATGTATTTTTAGTGTGAATACTGTTGTTGATAAAGATTTAGATAACGGTGTGTTATTTCCCTCACTCAGTCATGTTGGCATGTTTTGTAGGAACTTCAGTCTTTTATCATTTGGAGAGGAAGCTGAAGAAGATGAGGAGATGGTGAATCAAGTCAGCCAGGTACTGGATTATAAAGACATTATATTTCCACCTCTACCCTTAGGCCATTCACACATCCCAACTATGAGTATATCCAGAATATCAGGAAATGATTCCAAAGAAAATGTATTTGCTTACATTTTTTTCCATTTCTATAGACATTCAAGGGAAAAAGCAAAAGCAGCCATGACCTTTTGAAAGATGATCCCAGACTGAGCTCTGTTCCAGCAGTTGATAAGTAAGTTATCAATTAATGATTATTAAAACTATTTTATTTGTCCTTTTAAATCTGATTCATGTTAAATCGATTCTACTGATGCAGAGGTAAAAAGAAAAGAGCATCGGGAGATGCAGCTTTGGTAAGTTGTGACATAATGTGAGGAAAAGATTTTCATCCCGTTTTGTTCACTCAGAGTATCCATAGTAAAGGTTTTAATGCATTCCTCCAGTCAGGTGACGAGGCTGACGGTGATGTTGAAGATGACGTGGACGCTGATGAAGAATATGACTCGGAGCAGAAAGAGAAGATCAGAGAGCTCATAAGCAAAAAGTTAAAGAAAGAAAAAGATGGAGAAAAAGTGACAGAGCTCACTGAGGAGGATCGGGGCAAAAAGACGAGCCGCAGGTATGACTGCAGGATCACTTTCTGGGTTTTATATTGTTTATCGTGAATAATTAATCATAATATTTGTATTGTCCAATATAAAGGTCAATCTCCTGTTATCATACGTCAGTCTTCATTTAATGCTGAGTGTTGATCCATGGATTCTTGTGAGCGAGATGTTGCCATGACATGCACTCGTGTGTACTTTGATCTGCACCACACTTTGTGTTTTGGTTTTGGAGTCTAGTGTTGCCCATGGACCGGGAATCTAACATTTAGTTTCCCCACAGCTTTAAAAGAAAAGCAGTCAGATGGCAGGTTTGTTAATCAATTCTCAGAGGTTGTTGGCAGGATATTCTGGTTGTTGTTTAACTTGTAATATGTTGTGATAACCTGATGGGGGAGCTGTTGGACTGTGTAATATATAGATGACGCTAGAGTTTTTTGAGCAAACCTCACCTATTGAATGCAGTGATGTGGTATTCCAAACTTTATTTTTCTGACAAGGAAAATATTAAGTCTAAGAGAGGCCATGGCTGTCGTGGCTGTAATAAATGGTTACTTTTCATACATCATAGCTCAATCTGCCTATTGTTTTAATTGATCAGGTAATTGTTAGTCTAAAGTATCTAAAGACATAGCAGCACAAGGAGCACAATGATATGTCTGTGTTATGTCTGAGCAGCAGTTTAAAACCTGTACATTTTTAATTGAACTCAGATGGGACAAAGTCTCCAAATTGCAGTTTATGAGAAGTTGGAAAAAGTAGCGTGTTTACTTGAAAAATGTCTGTTCTTCCTTTAGGTTAAGTTCTACCTTGACCTAATCTTGAAATTTAATGACAACAAGAGGTAATTCAGGAGAGATGAGAAGGATTTGTGTAATATTTAGACAGCTCTGTGGCCTAGACACAGTAAAAACAATCATTAGCTTGTATTAATTACCGCCTCTTCGCAGCAGCAAATCCTCCCGAACAGCCATCATGTTTTGTCTGGCGGTTTCTCTGATGCAGCTGTGGTTGGATTGCCAGAGGACTTTGTTGTACAAATTGATGTATGTTTAACAGTTTAGATTTGGTGTTACTTAAAATATGTTCTTCACTCAGATATAGCACATTTTCTTACAACATTCAAGTTTTCAGAGCCAGAGAAGATTAGGCAAGGTAAAACACTTTTTTAACCTTTAAACTGAGCGTTAGCGCAGCTCCTCGGTTCATCAACTGTCTGAAAATGAGCTGTTTTAGATTGTCTTTAATGTCGCCCTTACAACCCTTACAGTGCACACAGAGCTACTTTAGGCTCATAGGGAGGTTAATACGCTGCCCTCATTATTTTAAACTTTGGCCATATTTAATGTGAGCACCCACCCAGCTAGGACACCATGGTTATTTTTCTTCATCTGTGGTGATTGTTCACTTGATAAGTAAATCAGCTTTTTATCCAGTTTTAAAATCTGGATCCGGAGAATATTTGAAGCTTTGGCTTGATATTAGTTGAATTCTAAATGAGTTATCAAAGTACAATCGTATGAAAAGGTTTTCACATGACTCTTTGTAGTCTTGTGAAACATTAAGTACGCCCTATGATAGCTTTAGCAGCATTCATTTGAAGTAATTGTTTTCTGTACAACTTTATCAGTCTCTCACATCGTTGTGGAGGAATTTTGGCCCGCTCTTCTTTACAGCATTGCTTGAGTTCATTGAGGTTTGCAGACATTCATTTATGCACGGCTTTCTTAAGATCCCATCGCGGCATTTCAATCAGGTTGAGGTCTGGCTTTTGAATGGGTCACTGCAACACCTTGATCCTTTTTTTTTTCTCAGCCATTCTGTTGTAGCTTTGCTGCTGTGCTTGATCATTGTCCCATTGCATGACCCAGTTTCACCCAAGCTTTATCTGCTGAACAGATGGCCTCACATTTGACTCTAGAATACACTGGCATACAAACGAGTTCATGGTCGACTCATTGACTCCAAAGTGCCCAGGTCATCATCAGACCTCCCACATTGTGCTTGATGGTTGGCGTGAGGTGTTTGGTTTTCTCCAAAATTATGGACAAACCTTTCCACTTTGGTCTTATCTGTCCAAAGGACATTCCTCCAGAGGTCTGGTGGTCTTTGCAGATACAAACCGTGCTGCTCTGGTCTTTTTAGAGAGTTGTTCAGTCAAACAGAAAGATGCTAACTGAGGCTTGTAGAGTCTGAAATGCAGACTTGCAGTTTCACTGAGCATTCCACGGTTTGACCTCGGGGTGAATTTGCTGGGACGTCCACTCCTGGAAAGATTGTCGCATTGTGTTAACGCACCTGAGGTGGTCACACTTGCTGACGATCAATTAATCAAGTGTATTTGATTTGCAGCACCCAGCTGCTGCTTACCCTCTTGAGTCCTATGGAAGCAGTAATGGTGTAAGGGAGTCCTATGAAAACCCTTTGACATGACTGCAGTTGCATTCTTATTTATTGTGTGTTTGGGGGTTTTATGTTTTTGTTTTGGGGTTTTTTTGTTAGTTTTGTTTTTTAGATACCACAGACTCTACAAAGACAGGCATAGCCACCTCTGTAGTTTAACTTTATGGTCATCTCTTTCTTGATTCTGATCTTCTGGTGTGAGGAGTGACCATATTTAGACAAGAGCTTCAGTGGGCTTCCCACAAAGGAGCTCTTGTGACCTGAGGGCTGTTTTGGCCAGCAGGAGTAGCAAGTAGCATTCATGCATAATGTGTGGCTCTCTCTCATAGACGGTAAGCTTTCACAGTGTCCATGGGGCAGGTGTGGACCACATACTCTCAGAAGCATGTGCATGCGTCTCTCTTTCTCTGTCTTTTTCACAGGAAGGCACACAGTGTCTGCTTGCTTCTCTTTGCATAATTTTAAGTCACCTCTGAGCCACTTCTCCTTTTTTTGAGAGGAGAGGCGGGGGAGAGGGGGAGAGAACAAAAAAAGATGCAGCTGAACCTTAAATGGCATTACCAGTCACAACCCTGTTGTTGTACATTAAATTTTAGTAACTGTGTGAAGTATTTTGACAGTTTGGTTTGATGCTTGAATGGAAAGCTATTCATTTGAAAGTTTTAGCTAATTCCACATTAACAGGGTGGATAAATGTCAGGGGTTACGGCTATATGCTGCTATTGGAATTGGAATTTTTACAAAAGGCACCAAAAGCAATTCCAGAGGTCCAGTTTAGTGTCTCCGGTTTGCAGAGTCCAAACAAAAAGCTGACAGCTGCAGGATACAGCTGTGTGTCAGTCAAAGTGTTTGCACCCTTAAATAGAGGCCTTAGCAAAGTTCACACTAGTGAGTTATAAAGACAAATCATCCCCACGCAGTGCTTGTGAAGAGAGAAATTAGCTATGAAAGGACTGCTAGTATTTAACAAATACGCCATGAGTTTAATTTGGAATCTTTAAGTTGGGTGATTCACAAGACAGACTTAAAAAAAGAAAGGTCTCAATCAAAGTAGAAACTGAAATCTACTCCAGCTCGTACACTGTGTTAGATGTAATTTGGAAGCCAGAAATTTTGGACATCCTGCTTGAAGAAAGATGATGGAACAGTTCTCAAGTTTGGACCACTGGTTGAGAAAGTAAGGCTAATATTATGCACCCTGATTCATGGGTAGCAGTGGATGAACTGGCATTTTATATTACTAAGTGGTGTTTGAGTATTCCTGAAACGGCAACATTAATGCTACGAGGGAAAACGGTTGAAGACTGGGGCGCGAAATCCATGTGAAATGAGTTTGCTATCTTGTGATCTTTGAAATTGTTGGTTTGAAGACCAGGCCTGCGTCCACTCGCAGTTAGTTGCTGTCTTTAGGCTACGATTGGTCCAGTTGGCAGTTAGATTATATGCAGTCTGTGTTAATTTAGTAAGACTTGAAATCAGAAAACAAGACCGCAAAGTCATCTGGAAGCTGTTTACTGTGTTCATAGATGAATTGTTCATTGCCTCTGGCTCTGAACAATTCTGCCTCAGGCCTCTTGCCCTTTGGCTGAGGGGCTTCGTCAGGGGTCTCCCTCCTTCCTCCTCTGGGGCGTGCGCACAGTTGCCATCAGGATGTGTGGCCTCAGGTCTTCTGAGCTCTAATGGGCTGTGGATGGTCTGGGTCCCCTGGATGCTTCCCTATTACCTGTCACGCCTGGCATAAATAACTATACAAATTAAAAATTAACAAGAGTAGCCTATAGAAAACTTATAGAGCTGTTCTTGTAAAAGCAAATATGTTTGGTGCATCAGTGCATTCGGATCATCATTCCGATTGCAAAATATTCACTTATATGCAAATATTCACTCTGCCAAAAATATGAAGAACCTTCCTGCTCATGGCCATTTTGATTCTTTATGTTTACTGTGAAATGCTTTAAGGTCACAATTCTGAAATTTCAGACCAAAAAGGGCAGTTTTAGTCCCTCATAGTTCAAAATCGCCAAACAAACCAATAGATCCTACATTTCCTGTGATACAGCTAAACTACACATTTCAATCTCACAACTTTGATCACAAACCCAAGCTGAGATAATGCTATTGTTATATAACTGTGATATGATTGGGTTTGTTTTTGACTTGTTACAAAACTCACTCCAGAGCCAAAGAGTTTAAACAACTAATTTCAAAGGTGTCTGCCTCCTTGTGACAAGTACACTCAACTTGCAGTGGTCCTACAAGAATTGTCCAGTATAAGTCTTGTATCCAATTCTTCTACTTGTCCCCCCCCCCCCCCCCTTCCCC
>VUQK01024810.1:68320-80398 GCA_015106715.1 Bujurquina vittata
GGGCCCCCCAAAAATTTCCCAGAATAAGCTTTTTTCCCAATTCTCCTCCTTGTCCCCCCCCCCCCCTCTTGCTCTGTCAACACACACATCCACTTACTTTGATAAATTCACACACTCACCCATGCTGGATCTCAGTTGTTTCAACATCAGGAGTCTGCTATTTGACGCAGGAATATTGGCATGCGACACAAATTACTTAGCAGTAAACAACACGTCTGCCCAAGCCAACAGTGTGGGCGAAATGGAGGTGAGAGTGATAGCGTGTGAGACAATATTTGGATGAAAATGACTTGCGGAGAATGGAAAGAGTGATTTAGCAGTTATCTCTCCTCAATATCCTCTTAACAGGTAGCTCTCAGCACACATAATCAACATACCCCTCTCTCATTAGTGCTAATAGGATAAAGAGTGGGCCCCCAGTCAGTTGTATATGTGTGTGTGTGCCCTGATTGACAGCCAATCCAATGTAGGCAGACTGCAGTATATTAAACACAAGCACAGATTGTTTTGCTACAAGAACTGTAACCCAACACAGTGGTTTGTCTTGGCAGGGAATCAAAGAGCAGGCTGGTAGGTACAGTGTTAGTACAGGACAAAGGGGGCATTGTTGCAGGGTGAGCTCGCTCTCCCACTGTTGCTTTGCTTTGGGCTTTCAGCTACTTTGTCCGCAAGGAAGAACACCAACTGCTATCTAGTCACCTGGGAAAAAAGGAGGCAGGATGTTAACAGCAGTCACTAATCTCCGTTCTGTCTGATGGCCCTGACTGCTGCATGACTTCTGTTATTTGGCCTTTTATTTATTTCCTTTACACTGTGTGTGTGCATGTGTGCGTGCGTGCGTGCGTGTGTGTCAGAGATATACAGGTCTGCATTGACCATAATATACACAGTACATATGACAAAGCTGTTCTTGTAGTAAGGGCTGCTGTGAAATTAGGAGTGTGCATGAATCCAAAATAATTTTTACAGCAGGTAAAAACTGTCTTACATTGCAGGAGCCAGATGATATTCCACTGCAATATTCCATAATTGCAAAATTCTTGGACTTGTTGATATTTAGCATTCCATTGCCAAATAATGCTCTACCTGGATGAATACTACTTTAAACCCAAGTAGTATTCATCACAACTGATCAAAACAGATCCATTTTTCACAAAGTGTGCCTCAACTTGTGATGATTTCAGTACTTCTCGTTAAGCCTTTACACTTAAAGGTTAAAAATCTCTTTATGCTTCTATTGATCAAGTCTGGCTTTGGTCTTTGAAGTAGGCCTCTCTTTTTTTCTTTTTTTGGGGGTGGTTGGGGGTGCTTTATAAAAGACACTACTGAATGAAGTCCCAAAAGCAGTGTATGTGGTAGTCGCCACTTTTGTTAAGCCCGACGGGGCATGACGGGGAAGCAAAACGCTTCCATATGGCTGTGGGACGCAGTGCGAGCTGCTTCTGCCAGCAGGGCCTGGCTCCCTCTGCTGTTTCTGGTAATGGCTTTTTAGTTGCAACAGGCTGAAGATAATGACAGAACAGCGCATCCTGTTATTTATACTACTTGTTATCACACATGTGTATTTGGTGACTTAATAATACAGATGAAGTGACTTTGCTAAAATTCGTTGAGCTGTCATCCACAGGATATTCTTTTATAGTATGTCATTAAATAAGTAAATTGCACATGAATGCATATCATATATACAAATGTTTTGTGTAAATGAATTAGGAAAACAAAATGGTAAATGGACTGGTTTTTATATAGCGCTTTTCTACACTTGTTGAGTGCATTATACAACATGTTTGCATTCACACAAGCACTTTTTTTTTACATTCATACTCCGATGAACACATCGGGAGCAACTCAGGGTTCAGTATCTTATTCTTGACTTTGTATCACTGTCTGCTCCTCTGTGATGCTGCTCTGCTGAAAGTTTTGCAGACAGTGCTAACTGTGTGAAGAATGAAGTTGAAAGCATTGTGGTGTACAGCTTTTTTGATGACACTGTTTCTAAAATTACCCAAGCATCTTTTTTCTGTTATATTATCTTATAAAATGGCAATATCACCCTATATATTGGTTGTAAATTATTGTTTAATGTTCCTTTAAAACATTCCTAGGCCAAAGATATTTTAACATCATAAAAGAAAACCATTAAATATCGTCATTAGAGGAGGTGGAACCAGTGAATTTGTATATAATATATAATTTCAAGTTATCGTAATGTCAAACTCCTCGAGAGAAAAGAAAAATCCATGTCCTCCTCTGGGACTCTGCCATGTGCTCTAATCAAAGCTGTGTGTGTTTTAATCTTCTGAATGTCTTCTTAATTCGTTGAGTTGTTTAGTCTATAAAATGTCACCACAATTTTCCAAAACCTGAGAGTAAATGTTTGTGGGAGAGTCAGTTTATGATAATACAAAACAGAAGAAAAGCAAATCTTCATGTTGGAGAAGGTTTTAGTTCAAAAACAGCTGTAATGATTAATCATTTAGCAGAAGAGTTGCTGCTCGAGTCTGCTCTTCATGTGTTGGTCTTCTGCCACATTGGGTAGATTTCCTCTTTCCACATTTCACACATCTTTTCAGTATTCACCTTAAGAAAGCATTCTCTTAGCCTTGTGGACAATTTACCTTAAATGAGACATCACACACCAATTATCCCGACCAAGCAACTACACCATAGACGGTATGTCACTGTGTATTAATTGGCTGCACCTGTCTCTTGTCATTGGTCATAACCCAGTGCGTTCTCAAGGAAAGGTTGCAGAGATCAAGAAAGCATTTGGCGCTGCGTTTGTGCAGAAACCTGCTTGAGATAATCCAGTTCTTGGCAGTGGGATTGTGTATGTTTTGGAACTGCAAGGTTTACACATCTCTGGCCCATTGTAGCATGTCTGCCCCATATGGGGCATTTGCTTGCTGGAAACAGTTCCAGACACCAATACATATCTAAGATGTGGGACTCGAGTTTTTGGGGGTTTTTTTCTTTCATAATTGAAGGTGAATAAAAAACAGGAGAGCACTACTGTGAGCAACATCAACATCTTATAGTGTGCATGTTTATTGTGTCTTATACTTTTAATCAAAAATATTTAAGGGAAGTAGATAATTCCTAACTAAATATAATTCATACAGTTGATACTCTGACTTTTTCCAGCATAACTAATTACTGTACATGAAGGCTAAAGGATCCAGTCTGAAATGAGGCAGGTGAAGCACTCTAAAAAGGAAACTTGGTGCACTGCGTTAACCTAGATCACTCTGCAAAGTCATGCAAATTCCTGTGTTGAGGTTGGATTCCTCAACTCCAGCTCCCAGTTCTCCTTGGCTTTTGACCAAGCCATGGAGTGCCCCCTGAGGGGAGTTCACCCAGCCACCTTGTTATTCTAGCACATTCATCCACATCACTTGCTCAGTCATTAGACTGGATAGAATCCAACATAGCAAAGAGAAGCTGCCGCTGCCATCCTTGTGGTGTACTTACTCTAAACAACTCTGAGGTGTTAAATTTTACTTTTAGACATACTTTTGACTCATCGTAATCATGCTGCGGCCACATTTTAAATGAAAACTGTTTGATTTCTGTCAGTATTTACATTTCTTAAAACCACTTGAAGGCAAGATGAGAATACAGAGAATTCCAAAAAAAGGCACGCACACAGAGTGCTTGTACATTTTGGAAAAACTATTGAATTTTTGATGAACCATACAGTCATCACTGTACTATTTTTAAGGTTGTCAAATTCCTGTGTCAGCCTCAGATTCCTGCCAGACACTCGAATATTAAATGCAAGGTTCTGAATCATGAGAGAGTACTTGGTCTACTGCCAATCACTTCATATGCTTTCTTTATGAAAAGTTAATCATCCACAGCTCTCTGGTTTTTACATTTCTTGAATTTTCAGAAGGAGTGACAGTAGCTGGCAGCCCCAAAGTACACTCAGACCGCAGGGGCTAGTAGGGAGTCACAAAAAAGATTGATAATATATCTAGTGCTGCCAGTTTTGGTCTGTTTATCTGGCAACAAATGACAACAGACGAGTGCCTCTCAGATCAGCCTTGTTTTTTAAAATGATTGTTAAATTCTCCTCACCAGCTGGCAAATAGATTGCCCTTTTGAGTAAAGGGATGGGTGGACTTGCAGAAGTGGGACAAGAAGGAGGTACCCTCTTCTTTGCCTCGCTTTCATTCTCTTCTTCAGTTGTTCCTCACTAGCACTGAATAAAGTGTTGTTTTTTTTTTGTTGAACACTGATAATTGTACCTGCTAAAAAGTATAAATATGTATAATCAGACCTTACTAAAAGATACATTTATATACTCTGCATTAGACAGAAAATTATGATTTATTTAGTCTGGTCAAAGTGTGCAGAAATAGAATAATGTGTTGTGCTGTGATGTGAGGGTCTTGGGAGGAATTTGTTGAGCCCCGAGGTGCGTCCTAACAGGTGTTGTTGGGGCTTTTCCTGTCCTTTCTGGCCTTTTTGTCTTTATTGGCACTGCAGCTACAGGTCTGATTGTTTGGCTGCGTCCTTGGATACATCTCCTGTTTTCCAAATGGCAACATGTCAAGGCAGGCCAAAAATTATCACTCAGTCCAGAGTGTTCTTTACTGAAAAATAGGCTTGCAAAACCCTGCCTATTAGTCCCAGAGAAGTGTACCATAAGAGCCACTAAAGAGACACATCCTAATATGTATGTGTCTCTTTAGTCCTGAAAAAACAGAACAGAAGGTCTTGGCTACAGTGGCTAGAGTGGATGCCCACAATAATCCCCAGTGTTAGCCACTGTACCCAGAAGTCATCAGATGAAGCTGACAGGTTGACAGGAAGTTGTTACCAAGAAGTACAAATCTTAACTAGAAAGTTGTATTAGTGTGATATTAAATTGTTGGGCAACTGCTTGAATAAATACATAAATTTGTACAGTCTTTGTTAAATGTGACAACTGATATTAAAAAATTGTGTTGTTGCCTCCATCACCTTACAAACTAGATGTCCATGTTAATTGGCCACCTACTGCAGTAATTTAACCTTTGTGGATACGAGTTTTCTGCTGTATTTTCAGTCAAAGAGCACTATGTTCTGTGCCCACCTATGGTTTTCACATCTGTGTCACATTACAATATTTTATGTAAAATGTGTCTCTGAAAAGAGTTTTGTTGTTATTGATTCTACTGTAGACAGAGCTGAGCAGGCGACCTCTTCACATAGGCAGTGTCTGACTCTGCCAACCAGTTTCTACCCTTGGCAACGTAGTTTGGATTCAACTGGAGCATTTCTTTTTTCTTTTTTTTTCTTAGGAAAGTAGAGGACTAACAACTGTGTGTCTGACTGATTCCTTATGTGTATCCTCAGAAGAACCAGGAAAGCTAACAAGGAAGAGACATGACATCAAGTCAGACACAGCTGTTAATATTTGCCGAGGCACTTACAGTTAAAATATCACTCAGTTTGATGCCTCAGTACTTTGCCACAGACAATGTCAGAGAATTAAACAAATATAACACTAGCTACAAACACAGGCATCAA
This sequence comes from Bujurquina vittata, assembly GCA_015106715.1. Lineage (NCBI taxonomy): Eukaryota > Metazoa > Chordata > Actinopteri > Cichliformes > Cichlidae > Bujurquina > Bujurquina vittata. The sequence goes on from VUQK01024810.1 coordinate 73,838, forward strand.
AGTTCCGCATAAAAGGAAAGAAAAGGATATAAATGAATGTCTGTCCAGAAAAGCAGATGTAGGAAACAAAAGCAGCCATTGTTTGGTCTGGAGATGCCTCACATGTTTCTAGGCCAGGGGCCCAGACTACGCAGCTTACCTGTGCTTTGTGGCTCTGCAAGTGAATGGGATGAAAACAGAGCTGTCAGGCAGTACAAAAATATTATCATTTCCTAACATAACATATCTACTCTGTAACTGGCAGAGGTCTCAGTCATGTGAAAGGGAACAATAATCAGCATTGCTGGCCTTGTATGATTGAGCTTCAGGCTGCCTGCCAAAAGGGACACCACCTTTGAGTCAAGGAAGCAAGGATGTGCCTTAGCTTGCCTCTGTCATCCAGTTAAAGGTTTTATAAGGGTGGCTGGCCAGGAGAGGAGTGCCTGTAATATTTATTACACAGCCACTTGAGCAAAGGAAGTATAAAGTTTTTTTTATTACTTCTGCCACTGAAAGCATTGTGCATTTCATGTTTCAAAGAACATTCACATAGTTAAAGTCACACAGCTAGTGCAGTGCTATGATTTATATGCATATTAAATTTGTGCATGTTCTTTTGTAGAGGTGTGAACATGACGGAGACTTTGTTAATGAAGTTTTGCTTTAGATTAACAAAACCTGCAACTCCATTTTGAAAACAACACCAAAGACTCATCACTTACCATTTAAATGGCAAAATTGATGATTATTATCTGAAAAACAGCTTTGGTCTTTGACTTAAAAGGATTGTGCTTGTATTGATTGATTGGACCTTTTGATCTTGACTTGGGATTAGCTAGTGTTCTCCTAGTGCCACTTCTAAGGCTGAATAAATGGATAAATGTGGATCATTACATACCGGATCGGGTCCACCTCCGGTGCTGTTAGCAAACAGGGTGCTGGTGGAAGCTGTGCTACTGTGTTGGGCAAAGACAAAGAAACAGGAAAGGGAGAAGGCGTGTTTGGAGGCAGCAAGAGAGAACCAAAGGCAGGAGTGCAGAGATGAGAGCTGTTACTTTAAATGTAGGGATGATGACTGGCACATACACAGCTCCATTGTGTATGTGCAGGAGACCAAGTGGAAGGGAAACTGAAGGTGGATTCAAACTGTTCTGCCATAGTGTATATAGGAAAAGATATGGAGTAGGTGTAATCTTGAAGATAGAGTATGTGAACACTTTTGGAGGCGTAGAGAGTGTCAGACAGGACCATGAGTTTGAAGCTGAAAATCGAAGGGGTGTTGTCAGTGCATATACCCCACAGGTTGGATTTCAGAAGAGCGAGAGGAATTCTGGAGTAAGTTGGATAAAGTGCGAGAGTGTCCCCAGGGGGAGAGGGGGTGACTAGGGCAGGCTTCAGTGGATATGTAGGTGAAGGGAACACAGGTAATTAAGAAGCGTTGAGTAAGTGTGGTGTTAAGAAGACAAATGTAGAGGGGCAGATGGTGGTGGATTCTGTGAAACAGATGGAAATGGATCCAAGGATTCTTTATTGTCATTCGCATCACATTTGCATGCAGTGTAATGAAATTCTGTCCTTGGGTCCCACTGTTGTCCGTGTAATAGTTATGACATTCAAGTAATTTAAAGAAGAATAAATATAAATACTAAAATATATATGGAATTAACAGTTTAGGATGTGGAGTAATGGTAGAGACCCGTGGTGCCACAGATGACTAGGAAAGTACAGCTGAGGTGGTAGTGAGGGAAACTACCAAGATTCGTAGTTAGTGCCTCCTCTGGACAATGAAAAGAGGACGAGGAGACTTGGTGGTAGAATGAAGAAGTACAACAAAATAGTCAAAGGGTCTGGCCTGCAAAGAAAGAGTGGAATAAATGGAACGATGGATAAAGTAGACAAGAGTACTGGGAGGTTAGACCTACAGCAAGGAGAGAAGTGGAAAAGACTTATAGTGAGTGGTATATGAGGCTGGACACTAAGGAAAGAAAAGGACTTGTACTGATTGGCTACACAGATGGAAAGGATGTGTGAATGTTAGCTAAAAGCACTTAGGCTTAGGCAGAACTGTAGTAACTACAGAAGGATAAAGTTAATAAATAAATGATAAAGGAGCCATACCATGAAGAAATGGGAAAGAGTTGTTGAGGCTAGATTAAGGAGATAGGTGATAATCAGTAATGGAGAGTGTTGATGGAGAAGGATGGAGAGTGTCAGAATAACTAACGGCCTCTGTGAATCAAAGACAGTACATATGATGGAGTGCCAAGAGAGGAATTGTGGTACTATATGAGGAAGTCAGCAGTGGCAGAGAAGTACATGAGGGTGGCACAGGACCTGTATGAGGACAGTAAGACGGCGGTGATGTGTACAGTAGGAGTAAAAGAGGGATTCAAGGTGGGAGTGGGATTACATTAGGGACTGCTCTGAGCCCCTTCTTGTTTGCAATGGTTATGGACGGCCTGGTTGATGAGGTCAGGCAGGAGTCTCTGTGGCCTATGATGTTTGCAGGTGAACTGATCTGTAGCAACAAGAGTAGGGAGTAGGTGAAAGAGAGCCTTGACAGGTGCAGGTATGCACTATAGAGAAGAGGAATGAAAGCCAGTAGAAGCAAAACAGAATATTTGTGTGAATGAGAGAGAGGCAGGTGTAACAGCAAGGAGTACAGGTAATGAAGGTAGATGAGTTTACATAGCTGGGGTCAACAATCCAAAGCAATGGACAGAGAGGTGAGGAAGAGAGTGCAAGAAGGGTGTAGTGGGTGGAAACGAGTGTCAGGGGTGATTTGTGACAGAAGGATAGCGGCAAGAGTGAAAGGGAAGGTTTACAAGACTGTAGTGAGGCCTGCTGTGACGTATGATTTGGAGATAGTGGCATTTTGTGTGGTGTACTTGACTGATGTTTTAATGCTTTTAATGATTTTACTGCACATTTGTTTGATTATCTTTTGATTTAAAGCACTTTGAATAGCGTTGCCGCTGAAATGTGCAATACAAATACATTTTTACTGAATGAAGCTGAATGTAGCAGAGTTGAAGATGTTAAGATTTTTTTTGGGAGTGACCAGGATAGACAAGATTAAAGATGAGTACATTGGAGGGACAGATCAGGTTAAGCAGTTGGGAGACAAAGTCAGAGAGGCAAGGCTGAGATGATTTGAACATGTACAGAGGAGGAATAGTGGATAGTGGAATATGTTGGACAAAGGATCTTAAATATGGAGCTGCCAGGCAAGGGTTAAAGAGAAAGACCACAGAGGAGGTTCATGGATGTAGTGAAGAAGGGCATACAGAGGGTTAGTGTGACAGAGGAGGATGCTAGGGGGTATGGTGAGATAAAGGCATATGTGCTATGGCAACCCCTAAAGGGAGCAACTGATAGAAGAAGATCTTAACTTTAGACTGACTGGTTTTGGGAAAAATTCAGTTCAGTTTTATTTATATAGCACCAAATCACAATAGTCAAGCCTCAAGGTGCTTTATATTGTAAGGTAAAGACCTATGAGCAAGCTCTTGGTGACTGGGAAGGAAAAACTTCCCTTTAACAGAAGAAACCTCCGGCAGAACCAGGCTCAGGGAGGGGCAGTCATCTGCCGTGACTAGTTGGGGTTGAAGGGAGAGAGTCAGGACAAAGACATGCTGTGGAAGAGAGCCAGAAATTAATAATAAGTAATGATTATTATGATTATGCAGAGTGGGGTATAAACAGAGTGAAGAAAAAACACTCACAGGGTACCCCCAAGCAGCCTAGGTCTATTGCAGCATAACTAAGGGAGGGTTCAGGGTCACCTGATCCAGCCCTAACTATAAGCTTGATCAAAAAGGAAAGTTTTAAGCCCAGTCTTAAAAATAGAGAGGGTGTCTGTCTCCCAAATCCAAGCTGGGAGCTGGTTCAACAGAACAGGGGCCTGAAAGCTGAAAGCTCTGCCTCCCATTCTACTCTCAAGTATCCTAGGAACCACAAGTAAGCCAGCAGTCTGAGAGTGAAGTGCTCTATTGGGGTGATACAGCACTATGAGGTCTTTAAGATGGAGGCTGATTATTCAAAACCTTGTATGAGGGGAGAAGGATTTTAAATTCTATTCTAGATTTAACAAGGAGCCAAAGAAGAGAAGCCAATATGGGAGAAATGCACTCTCTTTCTAGAAATATCTGTGTCAACTTTTGAGTTACTGATCTTCACTTGACAAAAAAGATCTCATTCGAGACTCGCCTCTCTTTTGGCCTTGACCATATAAAAGATGGCTGTATCCACCGTGATGTCATCCGTTGCTTAGTGAAATCCTGTTGTGAAGCCTCAAACTGAGTGCTTTGGCTATCACTATCTTGATGTTCTGAAAACGGATCAGATGAGCAAGGGACTGATCTGACTGAGAAACTGAGGGACACTGCACATCCATAGGCTAGCAACTTGTCAGTCACACAGTAAAGCATACCATGTTTATCATCTTGTTTTACTCTAAATAGAAACCATAATTTAGAAAATGAGCATCATGTTGTATTCGGTAAGACTTGAAACTATCAACTAAGGCCATAAACTCCTATGGAAAATGTTTTATATTTACTGGCCTAACTAACTTTCCATGTGCATACCTTATCCTAATACTTGCAAAGGTTGTTTGTTGTCTTAATTGTGGGCATATAAAACAAACACAAAATCTTGACAAAAATATCTTTCAGAACATCTCACGTTTGTTTATAAAGACTAGTAATATTATTGTTCTGATGCAATGCTTGCTTTTTATGCTTGCTTTGAGATAGATCCAGTGGAGTAAATATCTGTTTAAACTGTTCTCTACTTCTTTGTAATGGATGACTTTTGTCTTTGAGCCTGTTGCGCTGGCATTCTTCTTGTCTGTTACAGGTGTATTCCTTTTTAAAACAGTATATGTTGAGTTTAAGATATCAAAACTTTATTTCTCCACTCAGTGATGAATTACGGAAAGAAGCGCGGCAGTTGAAGAAGGAGCTGCAGGCCATAAAGCAGAGGAAGGAAGAAAGTTCAAAACCTGCAACAGAGGAAGTCAAGGAGGGTATGTGTGCAGCTTTTATTGCATGTATTCATGTGTCCTAGTGTAAGTCATTATACCACATGTATAATGTATAATAATGTGTTTTTTAATGATCTTTAAAAGTTGCTCTAAGCCTGAACTAAGTCTCTAGGAGGGTGGTCTGTGTCCACATTCTCTGCTAATGGACACTGAGACAGGCAAACCTCTGATTTTGTCAATTAGTTGCAGACGTCTGTTCCCCTCGCCCCCACCCAAGGTTCTGCATTTTTGTGTTTCAGCTTTCTGAAAATTGCATGGCTAAAAATTGTTGAGTGGCCGCCATGGTTGCACATCAAACCCTGTGTGTTTGTTAGTTTGCAGCTTCGGCTCAACTAAATTCTGTACAAATCTGCCCCCAAATCTCCTCGGGTCTTCACCACACTGCAGTCTGTCATAATGCCGTCCATCATTTGATTTTTGCTGACGCTGAAATGCATTTTTTTAGAATTATAAAAACCGCTCAGGCACAGAGGTTTGCCTGAGGTTGTGTGTGTTGTTGTGCAACAAAACAAAATGATTTACGGGGGGTATCTGCAGGGAGCAGTCTAAGTGTGGGATTACCACCGGCCAAAATTTACAAAAGTCCATGAAGAGCTTTTGTTACTCAAACATTGTTTTTGTCTCCACAAACAGTGATGGAATGATGTTTTTAAGCAGAGACACAGATCCTAATGTTTATTTGCTGATTGGGGGCATGATTTTAGGTGAACAAGGACAAATTGCAGTCACTGCATTGTATTCCAAAATTATACTTACCCCAAATTAATTTTTTGTCTTTAAATTTGTGTTGCTCTAATGATATTGCTCTACCAACATTTAGGAAGAGGTGTTCTCTGAAAAATAAAAAAACCTAGTTACTGACTCACGTTTTGAGACATTGCATTGTTATACCAAGTGGCGTCTAGCCTGAGCTCCTCTGTTATCTTACAAGGTATTTAAACTCGGCTAGAGGCCTTTGTTTTGTGCCTCTCTGGCCACTTAGCCAGAGGAAGGAGTTTCTTTTAAGAGTTCCTCATTACATTTTTATGTTGGAAACAAAAGTTAATTCCATTAAATGGAATGGATAGATGTCACGGGCCAATGGCCACTGCAGGGGAGACGGATGTCTGCTCAAATGCAGTAAATCTTGTAACTCCACTCAGCCACAGACGAACACTGTGGTGAGATTTTAGTTTTATCTTATCCCACTGGAGAAGCTGTGCAGCAATAGCAGCACACACACACACACACAAAACAAGACTCAGACAACACCATCCCTTAAAGCTTAAATCTTTCTCCTGATTTTGCTCTGACCTCTTGGCCAAAGTACCACTCACGTGCCTATTTAATTGATCATTGTTGGCTCAGTGAGCACATGATTCAGGTTTTAAATACTTTACAGCTGTAACAAATCCTCTTTTTTTCATGTCAGATAATCAGCTAGATATGTTCTTGGTTATATGAGATGCTTTGAAATATTAAAAAATAGAAAAGTCATGATGGATTCTCTAAATTCCCATTTTCAGTCCAAATACCCAAAGAGTTTACTATCACAT
>VUQK01024810.1:87240-114740 GCA_015106715.1 Bujurquina vittata
TCCTGCTTTGCTAACACACAACCTCAGAGCCCACACTCTCAATGCAAAGAGCTCTCCTTTGCTCTTGCCATTCCAGCTCTATTCAGTAAACCCCATCCCCTGCTTGAGTAAAAAGAATGCAAGAAAAATAAATAGAGGAAAGGCTTCTGTAGAGTCACATCACGGCAGCACAGAGTGGTTTTGATAAGCCCCGAATGCTGCCTTTCCACATCGTGTTTCAGAGCTGGATGACTCTGAGGCAGTATGACCAGCAGGCTGTCATCACAGAGGCTGCTAGACAAATTATCAGAGGCGGCATGCTCACACAGCAGGAGTCCTCAGGGCCTGCCAGAGTCTAGCCATGACATTCTAGATGAGCTATCCCAACTCCTGCTGATTTCAAATGAACACAGGAGAGAATCCAGATCGTGCATACAAACAGATGGACGCACTAAAACACGCTAACTGTGCAGACTCATACAAGGGGACACTAGAACATGTTTAAGTTTACAGCATGTAGTTTTTGTTTTTTAATCCAGACATGGAAACACACTAAAACAAACTGATGAGGCAAATAAGGACATGTGGATCATCTGATACTTTAGATATAAACAGAACTAAGCTTTCATTGTCCATAAGGTGCTCTGGCGGCATTGGACGAGCATAGCCTGAGATGACAGGATTTGGACACCCTACAGATGCTCCATTGGATTGAGATCTGGGGAATTTGGAGGACAAGTCATCACCGCAAAATCGCTGTGTACTCCTCAAACCATTCCTGAATCATTTGTGCTTTGCAGCAGGGTGCATTATTCTGCTGAAAGGGGCCACAGCCATCAGGGAATGCAGTTTCCATGAAAGGGTGTCCATGGTCTGCAAAAATGCTAAGGTAGGTGGTACACGATAGCAGGACCCCAGCTTGCCCAAGGGATCACACTGCCTCCACCGGCTTGCCTTCTTCCCATAGTTCAATTTGGTACCAGGTGTTCCACATGTAAGTGCCCCACACGAACCTGGTCATCCACATAATGTAATGGAAAACATGATTCATCAGATCAGACCACCTTCTTCCATTGTTCTGTGGTCCAGTTCTAATGTTCATGTGCCCATTGTTGGTGCTTTGAGTGGTGCACACCCGAAGCACTCTGACACCCTGACTGGTCTGTGGCTGTTTAGTTCAATTCAACTGACCCTGTTGCTGGTTCGCCACTGTTCCTTCCATGGACCTTTTTTAAATAACACGGACCACTGCAGACTGGGAACACCCCACAAGAGTTGCAGTTTTGGAGATGCTCTGACTCAGTCATCTAGCCATCACAACTTGCACTAGGGGATTACTCCAAAGGATTATGCACTTGAATAGGAAGGGGTAAGAAAACAGAATTCAGTCTGCAATCTACCAACGTCTAGTGGTGAGATTTTACACATTGTACTTTAAAGTTTGTGTTCAAAACATTGTGTGACATGTTTAACATGGCTTTAAATTGGCTTTCCACAGGCAGCCTTACAGAATATTTTGGAAATATTTGTTTTTTTGTGTAAATATAAGTTCATCTACTCACTTAAAATAAAGTTATGTATTGTTTGTTTTAATTAAACCTGCATTACACCATTAATCAGTTCTTTTAGATTAACAGTGGATATGACTACATGTAAAGATAAACACTATGGTCCCACAGAGCGTTATCACATTCTTTCCAGGTCCACACAGCACTGCGTGCCAAAGTGCTTTACGTCGGCCGTCAGTTTAACTGTTTTGGTCTTAAAAGAATCACCCCCACTGTAGCCACAAAAACCACAAGGAGCGCTGGAATCTGACTGGAGAGGTAGCTGATCATGGGCTCAGGAAGTAGAGTGGGTCGTGTACTAATCGGAAGGTTGGTGGCTGGATCCATCGGATCCTAGCTATCTATGCAGAGCCAAGAGTAGAAAAAACAGTTTGAAGCCCGAGCTTTTGGCTCATATCGATTTCTTGTACATGTGCTGACTTCATTATTTGAAACATTGCACGTGTTTTTATGCAAACATCCACCACCGTAATACATGACAGAAAACAAGGAGAAGAATAAGTCCACTTTAAAGGCACTGTCTGATGTTTTTATGACTCTTTGTTTCTTTTGCCCCCACTGTTTATTGTGTTTTATGATTCTTGTTATTGTTTCTGTTTATTCTTGTGGTCACTTGGTTTTAATGTGTTGTATCTGCGTGTTAATTATGTCTGATTATGAATGTTTCATGTTCTCGGTGTGTTGTGCTTTTTGACTCTTATTGCTACAATATGAGGAAAGTAATTTATTTTTAGTAATTAGCCAGAGTGGCAAATTATCACCATATAACTGTCATGATTTTTGTTATTCCTGATATGCTGTTGATTTTTTTAATTTTTTTTTTTGGTCCTCAAACTTCTCTCAAAACAAACGAGAGGGTGGCGTCTAGGTCACGGTTCCACAGAGCAGTGATTTAGTAGATCCTCCTCTGCTGTTCTTTGAACTCTCTCCATCTCTCTGTGTCTGGTTTAGGATGGCCCATGTTCTGCAGTTTGATGAGCAATCCAGAAAAGTCAAGGATGCCAACATGCAGGACGAGGACACCTTTGAGATCTACGACCCACGCAACCCTGTTAACAAACGCAGGCGAGAGGAGAGCAAGAAGATCCTGAAAGAGAAGAAGGCCAAGAGGTGAGGTCACAAGGGGTCCATAGGTCAGCTCCTGTCGAAGTCATGTGACTTAAAACAAAACTGGCCATACAGCACTTTGCCAGTCCACTTTTCCATCGCTCAAACCCCGCTTTGTTAAACCGTTTCCTGACTCAGACATCTGAAATGAGGATGCTGAGCCACAAACGCCGTGTCCCTGTAACTCTGAACATCACTCAGTTACTTATCAGGAGGAAGACTTACATAGTAAAAACAGTGAACCTTACATGTAATGTTAATTTGTTTGATTTGTCTGTTTGCAGCTTACATGTGAGTCTTGGACTTTGATAGAAAAATAAATATCATTCATAAACAACTTGATTCTGTTTGAGTCTGTTTTGTTTGATTTTAAATAAATGTATCATAAGTAACCATTATTTGAGATAAAAATGGACACTAATGCCGTCTGTGAGGCCTTTCCCACTGGCATTGAAGGGCTATCGAACCTGGCATATGTGCTCTCTTCTTTCCACCTGGCATTCGCTTTTGACAGCTTCACAGCACATCCATCCTCTGTTTGCACTGGTGCTATGTCTTCCTTCCACATTCAGCTGTTGTATAAAGTGTTTTGAGTGCTCATGTAGCGCAGAAAAGCACTATATAAGAACCAGTCCAATTAACTGTTGCTTTACATTTAGTTTCAATAAATATTCCTGTAAACCTCTTGTGTGGACACCCTTCTTGCTTTAAGCCAGTTTGGGACAAGACAACCTGGCATTCAGCCACCACACTAAAGATTCTTGGCTAATATTGTCTAGGTGAGGGTATGGACATGGAAAATCTGGGCATGTCCTGTGGTGTGTGGCTTCCTTTGGATTGCTGGTGATAGTGTTTGTCGTGCTATTCAGCCTTTCATCATCAGTTTCCTGGGGGGAAGGTTTGTGCTGTCCAGGGAGGTGTTTGATGGTCAGCATCAATTTTTAGGTGGGTGGTGCATGTCAAGTGAATGCAGTGACCTTCATGAATCCCTTCAGAACATAATATTGTTATGATGTGAAATACTTTATTCAGTCCTCCTGACACTAGTTTTAAATGTTGTGGCTCATCAGTGAATGTGCGCACCCTATTATCAGCTTATAGCGTGCGTCTTTACCGTTGCAGTACTGCTGCATGGTTATGGCCAGTTAAAACAGTAGAAAATACCAAACTCTTTGGGGGTCTTTGGATGTGCTTATGAAAGCGGAGCCAAAGCCAAGCAATAGGGAATAGCATTTCACAGGATAAAATGCAGATTTCCAAATGTTTTAGGTTTGGACTCTGCTGAAGGAGCTTTGCATGAGTCAGAGTTCAAATAAAACTCATCTATCTTATACTGGGCATTGGTGCAGCCCCTCAGTTCATCCTGTGTCGGAAAAAAAGCCATTTTAGCTCCTTTTCCCCTGTCTTAAAGCTGGATTTCCTTTGCATACAGAAGGTGAGATGGGGCAGGTAGTGGGCAACAGCAGTTAGGTAGGGCTTCTGTGTTCACAACTAGAGCTCTATACTGTTGTTGTGTGTGCAGAATCCCCACCTGGGATAACTATGTTAGGGATATTTTCTGTTTTGGAAGACCATAACCCTACCTTTTTTAGAGGTTTAGTGTTTCTTATAGGAGTCAGGCTAGTTATTTCCTTCTGCTCCCACTCCTTTTATTAGTCTAACCTTGACAAGTCTTTAGTTTTACAGGCCGTGTCCATAGGCAGCAGTTTTTGAGCTGTCTTATGAAGATGTGTGTTGACAGTCCTCAGTCTAAAAATGCCGTTAGTATGCACCTTTTATTTTCTGCTACCCTTAAACCACTTCCAGCTGAAAATAGTTCACCTTTTAGAGAGATCTCTCTCAGTGTCCAATCAAAATGTACTGAAGAGCCAGTAAATTGCTATTTAAAATTGAAGAAGTTGGTTTTGTAACCTTGCAAAAATTACAGCATTTGAGAGAAGCGCTCTAAAAATGAGGTCATGGGCGCTTTCAGTTCAAAAACTTCTGCCTGTGGACACAGACCCTAGGCTAGACCACCCTTTTTTGTAAGGTAAATATGAATCAACAGCTGTTAGTGCCTCAGCTTAGAAGAAAAACTGGAAACACTAGATCTAGCCCGGCGCAGTCCAAACAGAGCAGGTGTAAAAACATCAAGTTCCTGCTACATATTTAATGGACAGTTACGAGAAGTATCGATTTGCTCAGTGAACCTCCTGCTACAATTGCGTACTTCACAAAATATTAAACAGTTCCTTTAAAGCTGGCGTGAAAACCAAAGACAGCTCAATCACCCTGCCAGTTTTTTTATTAATATCTTCTTCACTGTCCTGCTCAGGCCACCACTGGAGCAGTCGCAGCCCGTTGAAAAAGGAACTGTTTAAACCCAGGACTTAACCTAAAATGATCGTCTGCTGCCGTGTGTGTGACCAGGAGCAGCACTTGGCCAGCATACACTTTTTTTTACTGCACTTCTGGGATTATGCTTAAATTTTCATATGGAACTGGACAGAGAGTTAATGTTACGTTAAGCACTCTGCCTGAGCTGACGAAAATCTAAAACAGGTGACACAGTGATCTGACTGACTCTGTGCTTCTGGTCACGATTAAATGTCACTTTGTTAATAACTGAGATATTCTGAAATTTAAGGAGAGATTCATTTTTTTCCTAAGTCCTTTCCAGGCCTTGTAACACTCCCATGCATTTTCACTCTTAATTTCTAATGTCCACACTGGCCTTGAAGAGACTCCTCAGGAAAATTTGCTTTTTACAAGGACTTGCCATGCTTGCCATGTAACTCAGTAATTTATGTTTGAAGGGGAAGCCGGTGAGAAGGACAAGGTGGAGAACACTGAACATCTCAATACCACTCTTTGCTTGTCATGTGACTCCCTAGAAATGAGATGGGAAGGTAATGGCATTATCATGCTATTCTACAACTACCTTCTCCTTCTGCCCTTGGGTGTAAGCACTAAATATAACATACTTATCCTTCTAATGTCTGATGACATGACTAATGAAATTAAACATTCATTTTGTAACAGGGTATTTTGTTCTTCTCTTTCCATAAATCTTAATTAAATTAAAGTAGGGATTCAAACAAAAGCACATCAAAAAGCAGGCTTTTTTAAATGGTTAGACTCTTATGCATGATGCAATACCTCTAGGGGCATTTGATCAGTCCCAAGGTCTGTATGGAGTATTTATTAAATGATTTGAATTGAATTTATATATTGCCAAATCACAGCATCATCAGGGCATTTTATATTGCAAGGTAAGAAAACTCCGGCAATCAAACGACTCCCCTATGAGCAAGCACTTGGTGATAGTGGGAAGGAAGAACTCCCATTTAACAAGAAGAAACCTCCGGCAGGCTCAGGAAGGGACAGCCACAAGTAAGCCAGCAGTCAGAGAGTAAAGTGCTCTACTGGGGTAATATGATACTATGAGGTCTTTAAGATAAGATGGGACCTGATTATTCAAGACATTGTATGTGAAAATAAGGATTTTATATTTAATTCTGAAATATAAATATAATATATATAATACTGAAACCTGACCGCTCCTCTGCAGATGATCAGTTACTGTAGCTGTTTTACAACTACTCTTTCAAGAATTTGTGAGGAAAAAGGAAGGTTGGAGAAATAAATATGTAGATTATTACAATGACAAACCCAGAGTCAGATTAATAATCTCAACCAATGAGAAAAACAAGGAGATCTGGTCTGGCCCCCTGAGACCAGCTCTTATCTCAGCTTGATGGCATCAGTCTGGGATTACATGTGGAGACAGGACAGAAGAACATGCACGATACTGTGACCAAGAGTCCTCCCTCTATAGCTAATTCCTCTGGGTGATGGCCAGAACACAAGATCAAAGAGAAGATTGTTGGTACAGGCACAGCAGAGGGTCACTATTAAGCATGGTAATTCCCAGACGTCCAAGGACAGAGCAGTGAGTTCATTGTGAGCAGTGAGTACAGTATTTTATCTGTAATTTATTACTGAAGGACAGTTTCAGAATTTTCTTAGTCTTCTTATTACAGCACTTGAATGCCCATGAATACACTGAAACTCATTGGCGCTCAGACTGCTCTTCATGGTCATACTTGACATATCGTTCGAAAGTCATTTCGATGTCAGTGATGTGGGCTGAAAGCTTACATTGTATGTGTCATGGATCGGCTGTGTGGCAGGCAGGAAGAGGACCCCAATGCAGGAGACACCAACAGCAGTCAATTTAAACTCAGCTTTATTGTTGCTGAACAAAAGGCCGGACAGAGCAAAAGGCAAAACGGGACGGACGGACACGCACGCACACAACAGAGAATCAACAACGAGGACACAACAACAGTCAGAGAAAACACAGCACTTAAATACACAGGAGGGCTAATGAGGGGAGTGGAAACAGGTGGGAACACAAGTAACACTAATCACTTGACGAGACCAGGGGACGCACAACTGAATACAACAGACAGGGACTGAACGACTGATAAAATAAAACAGGAAGCCAGACGGCTAGACTAAACACCGGGGAACACAAGAAAACAGAACATAACCAAACCCCACAATCAAAACTCAAAACAAAACAGACAAAACCCAGTAAAACAAAAACTCGGGGTCCAGAGGACCCCAGATCATGACAGTATGAGCATTCTGCAGTTTGAATTACTTAAATTAAACAAGTATCTACACAATTTGGATTCTTGGATTTATGATCAACTTTCTTTTTCTTCATCAGACTGTGAAACTGAAAGAGTGGGACAGTAATAGCAAACGGTATTTTTATATTTAAGAAAACCAAATTTGATGCTTTAGAAATTAAGCACTATGGTGCTTTATTCATTTTGGTTATAGTACTAAAAGTTAGTCTCTTCAACACGTTTCATGCCCAGTAGCCTTAAAAATAGCAGTGGCTTGCATTTTAATACTATAACCTGGTACTGGGAGGTGTTAGAATAATAAGGAAAATATTGTTTCTACAGTAAATTGGACCTTCCAGCTGAAAAATTATAAATTATATCATTCATATTGATGTAGTTATATGTACACTGCTTGCACGCTGGCTAAACTGGGTAGCCATCTGGCAGTATTAGCTTATAGCTCCCCAGGACTACCCTGTTGTCCAAATATAGTCATGTCTGATTTTAAGTAAGAAAACCAAATGCCAGTGGCAAAATTGCTTAACTCAAGGTGTAACGAAGTAATGTCATGGTGGGTATGTCCAAGGGTAACACACATGGGTATGACATAAGGCACAAATCCCTTATGCTACAGTCTGAAAATAGATACTTTGCTTCATTGCTTTAATATAAGAATATAACCAGAATTCAACCAGTTGATAACGAGCTGGGTTGAGTTTCCTGTTGCAGAGACACATCACAGATGAGTTGCACTCTGCAGCACAGACTGACTCAAATTGATTGCAGCATGTTGGCATGTTGCCATTTGCCAACATGTTATCTCCAAACCTTTGCTAATCTGAAGGTGATTGCATTCAGTTCTGTTGCGACCACGATTGTTTGAAGACAGCTTGCCTCCCACGAGGCAACCAGCGCAAATGCCTTGAGATTGAAAGGTTGAGGGTGTTGCACGCTCAGCCTCTGGACGACCTCTGGTTTGCCGCAACAATTTGCAATCAGTCACTGGGCAACTACCTCCTACTAGCTACTAGGGGCTTGTTGTCCTGTTTTTACCCTAGTGTAATTGAGCCATTACTGGAATCAAAGTTAAAATGTACAACTGTCAATCTATTAACAATTACCCTTATTTGTCTACTAAAGTGCTGTACACAATATGTTGATCAGCCAGATAAAATAGAGGCAGTCAAGGGTCATTGTACTACAATATATGAGTCAATCGTTGCTAGAAAAGGATTTCTACACTTCTAATACAGACAGGAGGAGGAATTATAGCCACCAATAACTCTTTTAATGTACATATGTGCATGTGGGTATTGTTTTAAGGCAGTGTGAATCGGTATTTTAACATCTGCTGAATCAGGGCTACTTCTCCTTTAATATGCTTTGCTTGGATTAAAGTCCACATGTCAGTGATCATATTTCTCAGCTACATTATGAGATTTATTTCTCATATAGGCCAAGTCTTTCTCTTCCCTTTTACACCGCTTCTTCTCTTTTTTCCCCCTGCATGAACACAGACTTCTCAAAAAGTTCTTCTTGTGTTACACCAGACCAAAATTAGCGTGTGCTTTTGTTTTAGCGTACTAAGCTGATAAAGTAACACAAAGCAGTCTTTGTCTGGCAGTGTTGCTATGTTCTTTTTGTTGCTGCTATATTTGTGGATCATAGTTGAGGCTATTCAGACACACCTTGAAAATGACATGCCAGAGCAGAGATGCCAGCCAGTGCTGGGTGATGCAGAGAACTGCCTGGGTGTTGGGATATGAGCAATAACATATTAATTTTGCCAAACACAAGTTCCAAGAAAGGCCTGCCTGTGAAATTTCCAATACCACAGCAATTGGACAGGACTGAAAAGGAATGAATGCTATTCTCTAGAAACTGAGCACACTGAAGGACACTAGTGTAAACAATAAATTAAGGCCAGGACTACAACTACAACCAAGGTTAAACTCAAAAAGACAAACCTCAGCAATACAGTGTTTTACCTCAAACTGTCTTAGCATTGAGTTACATGGGCAGGAGTTGCTTTCTAGCCTCTTTGTCAGATTTTATGAAATGTTTCCATTTAACATCTGAAAGTATAAGGTGAACTTATTTCTTATAGTGACCGAGTATCGGAGGAAAATGTAAGTATAACTGTATTTTGATGAGAGCCCACAAATGTGTGGCTAGTAGGGGTCATGATGTGGTTTGGATTTAATGCAGACAAGAATTCTAAGTAGTCATTGTATACATGCCACAATATTAATAACAGTCTTTCGATTTTTAGCTATATTTTAATTGTACTCTTACAGTTGGGAATCTGATTACTATGATTTCATGTCTCACCAAATGTGAGATTCTAAAGATGTCAGAGTTCGGTGTGCAGCCAATCTAAATTAAAATGCTTTAAAATATGTTCATGGTTCCCAGATGACTGCTGTGACTAGTGCCACGATGAGATTAACATTTCTGGTTTTCAGTAAAAATGTCTCCACAACTATTGGATATACTCCCCATGCCAAATCACGCACATACCCAGAGGATAACAACTAATGATTCTGGCGATCCTATTGAGTCATAATTTTCAGTTATACAGTGGAATAGCTGTAAGAAGCAGTCAAAAGCAGCACAAGTAGATGTCTGTAAAGGGTAGATCAGCCAAATTCAAATCAGATTCTGCTTTTCATGGGCAGAGGATTAAAAACAATATAGGATCAGCTGCAAAGAGCCTTCACGCAGAATTAAAGACCGCTCAGTGACCCCATGGTAACCAACTTCCTTGTGATTGCTTTGGCCACTAACAGATTGCCACAATCACCTGTAGTTTATATGGAAGACAGCAACATCTCTTCCAGACGGGAGCGTCACAGACTGGTCTCTAGGCCTGAGTGAAACTTCCCCAGCCCTAAATATTGAAAAGGTGAATGGATGGAAATGTTTGAATGGTAAACAGACTAGTTCTTATATAGCCATTTTCTACTCTAATGGAGCACTCAAAGTGTTTATACAACACATTTGCATTCACCAATTCACACAAGCACTTCCATGTGTGATCCCTGGGATTCAGTATCTTGCCCAAGGATACTTTGGCATGCAGCCCGGAATCGAACTACCAACCTTCCTATTAGTTGGTGACACGCTCTACCTCCTGAGCCACAGCCACCCCTAGAAATCGATTCTTCTAGAATGAACGGCACTTAAAGTTTCTCAAGAGGTCTTACAAGAAGCACTAAGCTTATCCTAAGGCAAAGAAAAAAATCTTACGAGTTCAGACAGGTTGGCCTTCAGCCATATCTCACTGTGACTTATTAGTGACCTTTAACAAAAATCTATTACCAGATCACACTGTACTGCGCTTGTTACTTCTTCTAACACGTGCTGTCCTGTTGAATTCAGTGCTTCTTTGGTCAGGAATAATTGGATTTCTGTTACATTACCTAAATAAAGCATAATCACTTTTGCAGCCCGTTTCCTCCTTGTTCTCCTGAAAGGTGAATTTAAAGTTAACTCTCTGAAGTCTAAGTCATCACAGGTGGCAACCCTAAGCCTAAACCTATGCTAAATTTATATTTTGAAGAAAGGCAAAAAAACCCAACATTTTTTAAAAAAAGTGCATCAGTTAGAAAAATTATATTTGTTGCTCCCTGATGGCTAGGACATGGGAGAGCAATGTAGTAAAAACAAAAATGATATATTCTGATTGCCTAGGAATTAGAGTTTGGATTGGATTTGGAGTCATCACCTCAGAAGGTTAATATAGTGGCTATAAAATACTACAAGCCCAAATGCCTGCTTCCAAAGTTATGATTTCTGCTATTGCTGTATAACCACTATCTGTTCACACTGAATAACCCCAAAAAGTACTCCCAAGGACTGTGACAATCAAGATGTAAAAGTAACTCAGAAGAACCACAGTACAAGGAGCCTGGATTCACAGTTTTTATTCCTACCAATCCGCCGCCCATCTGTAATGTTTAGACCAAAGGCTTAAAGCTTAAAGGGACTCACAGGGAGAAAACAAATGGCCGACAATCCTTCGCTGGAGAGTTCTTGCAAAGTTCTTATAATCAGCTTCTGTAGTTGTTATGTGCACACATGTGTTTGTAGGTGTGACTGTGCTTTTAATGTCTCAAAGACAAGAACAAGGACTTTGATGGACTTCTGTTCTCTTAATATTGCATCTTACTGATGAATCTCTTTCACTTAATTGAATTGCTTTCAAGCAGACAATTTTGTCTGTACAGACAATTTTTCACTGTAAGGAGAGAGCAGTGAAATTACAGAAGCTATTAAACAGGATGGCTTTTTCGTCCAGAAGACATTTTGTTACCTCATAAATTAATTACAATTACGGGCTACTAAAAGAATAGATCTTAAAGAGGTTTCACATTACTGGAGCTGTCAAACACTTGGCATGCCTTGACTGGATGTCCTCAACATGTCCATGCATTACAGAGAGATTCACCTTTTACTGTCAGTGAAGGACATGGGAAACAGAGACATAAGCAGCATTACAATGCAGCCAAACAGCCTTGTAGTTCATTACCATTTGTCCTCATTAGCTTACTGACATTAGTTATGGGCAGTTGAAGCAGAAAAGGCTGAATCACGTCATTCAATCTTGATGGATTTCATAATGTTCTGGAGTGAGGATGTGCTTAAGCATGCTGCATATAGAGTATGCTGTTCAAAAGCATAATTTAGCCAAATGGTAATGCACACACACACACACACACACACACAATTATTCAGCCCATCCACAACCAAGCAAGAGCTCTTGGCTTTGTTCCACTGGCCTAAGTGATTGGCTATTGATTGCTTGAAATGTAATCTACTTACCTGCTGTCGGTCCTGCTGACAGCAGACAGTATAGTAACAAAGCTGTATCCTCTAAAGATGACCCAGCTGGTAAAATAGGAGACACTACTTGGATCTGGAGAAAGACATGGGTGATGGTTTACTTAGCTTAGTAGCAAGTTATGATGACACCATGGGTGTATTAACACAGGGGTGCAGCGCTGCATTTGGTACTCCTCCAAATTTTCAACTCAACAATCCAAAAGGAGAAGCAACCAAAAGCAGGAAGCCATCCTCTATCCCCTGGTTTTATCACAGGCATGATTAAGAGAGAAAGATGGCACTTAGAGTCCTGAATAGACATGTTTGGGAGAATTCTGCAATGTCAAAGATGCTGAATGTCCCACCTATGATCCCAGAAGAGCCAGTCAACCGCCAAACCAAGAAACATACCAACACACGCAATTTAAAGTTTATGTCACCTATGTTGTGACGTTACTGTGGTAAAATTGTATGTGCTTATATTTTTCCTTGGTCTACTTTCCATAACTTCCACTACCATTGCATTTTTTCTGGTTTTTTTTCAGTGGGATAAACTAGAGATGAAAGATAGGGTCATGAAAAAGAAAGTTTTCACTGGACTCTGTGTGGTTCTGTGAAAAGTTATACTTACTATTTCAAATTGAATTAAAAGATGCTACTGATCAAATTCCCTTGATGAATTGATCTTCAGCATGTGTGACCTCATCTATAGAAGTGCACGATTTTGCAGTTTGCCGGTCTGAAGCATTGAGATGCATGATAACACAATCCCACAATCTTCCGAGGAGAGTGGACATTCCAGAAAATTCATCCCGAGGTCAGACCGTGCAAAAGACTGAACAAATATGGTTTGTGTGGAAGGACTAGAAGGAGAAAGCCTCTTCTGAGTATGGTAGCACAACTTGGGTTTGCAAAGCTGCGTCTGAACAAACCACAAGACTTCTGGAATAATGGACATATGAGACCAAAGCAGAAATTCTTAATGTTTGGTGAAAAACAAACACCTCATACCAACTGTCAAGCATGGTTGTGGAGGCATGATGATTTGGGTGGACCTGGGCACCTTGCAGTCATTGAGTCGACCGTGAACTCCT
This sequence comes from Bujurquina vittata, assembly GCA_015106715.1. Lineage (NCBI taxonomy): Eukaryota > Metazoa > Chordata > Actinopteri > Cichliformes > Cichlidae > Bujurquina > Bujurquina vittata. Next base: position 100,432 of record VUQK01024810.1, read on the forward strand.
CTGTGTAAAAAAATATAAAGAGTCAAATGTGAGGCCATCTGCTCATCAGCTAAAGCTCGGCTTAAACTGAGTATTGCAACAGGAGAGTGATCCCAAACACAGCAGAATGTCTGAAAAAGAAAAGAATTGAGATGTTGCAATTGCCCCGTCAAAGTTCAGAGCTCAACCTCTTTGAAAGCTGTGGTGGGACTTAAGAGATCTGTGCATAAATGAATGCCCGCAAACCTCAATAAACTGAAGCAATGGTGTAAAGAAGAGTGGGCCAAAATTCCTCCAGAACAATGTGAGAGACTGATAAAGTGGTATAAAAAATCATTACTTCAAGTTATTACTGCTAAAGTTGGTACTTTCTTCTTTTTCAATTTTTCAATTTTTCAATTTCAGTTTTTTAAGATTTTTTTTTTTAATGACATAAACTTACTCCTATGCCTGCAGTTTTTATGATCTGGTGATGATTAAAAATGAAGTAGTGTCTCTCTCTCTTCTCCATTCATTTAGATCGAGGCTTCATAACTTCCCCAAATAACAGAGTGGAGGTGATAACAAGACAGCTGCCTAGTCGTGAGACTTCGGGTACATAAAGCAGTGTTCTTCCAGATGAGAAGTGCTTCCATTAACTTTTCCTTTTCATTTCCATTTCAAATAAAAATAGCCACACATTTGCCACACCCCGCTGCACAACCTGCCAGTAGCAGCTCTGTCCCAGGCTTCCTGTGTTGTGCACAAATACATTTCTATGTGCCGTGTTTCACTGTGATAATTCAAACACTTTCCTGTTGACCTGCAACAGTAAGGCATCCATATGCACAATAGTGTGTTTAGTTCACCGCTGATAATGAAATGTCTCCTCACATCTTTGACGGTGTAAAAAAAAAGAAAGCACATTGTCCTGGTATATGTGATAGCAATGTTGTTGCCTTCTCCTATGCAGCTAGCGGCCCTCGGGCCTTTGATCACACGCATGGCAGTTGAGTCTGGGCCTCAGCTGTGGGAAAAAGCAGCAGGGCTTAACAGGACAGAGCCCAGTAGATAGCAGGTGCTGGAGCCATGACCTTCCCATCCGAGGCCAGCATTCCTGTCTGTCAGACCCCCCCTCGGATCCATGCATGCAGTGTCTCCAGCCACACCATCTGGAGTTGTTTGTGTCCAAAACGCTTCAAGCGCTCATCGCACACACTACAGTACCACAACTCTTTTGATTAAGATAAACCTTTACAGTGCTACTGTGTGTTATTCATCACTATGCTAGTCCTCACACCTCTCACTTGGAGAACAGGCACACAAACAAAGCTGTGGCAGGGCCACAGGACCACAGCCAGGGGGTTTAAACTTAAAGGAGAGGCAGGTTGTTAAGTTGGACGCACAGCAGAAAACCCTCTGACAAATTCCAGCATGAGTTCTCGACCTGAGAATTGTTGGTATCTTATCGCGGGTGTATCTTTGCACAGCTTTGTTTTGTCATAGCTTGTGAGATATTGTATTGCTGATAAAACACAGCAATGGCTTCTTTCACTGTCAGGAGGTTCCTAGAGAAATCTGATCCTCGTCCTCTCCACACCTCTTATCTTAAGTAGCCTGTGAGCTCCTAGTCTCACCAAGTCGGTGTACTGGGAATCATGCTATCACTTGTCCAGTCAAATGTCTCCCTGCAAGTCAGGGAGACTAATTTTATCTGCTTAACTATTAAAGGTAACATAAAGGATTACACTTTGCTTTGTAGTCTTCGTGTTTATTATAATTAGTTGTGAACACGCAATGGAGTGCAAAGGTTGGGATACACTAGATACACAATATTTAAAATGATAACAAAGGATTGAGGCTGTACTGTTTCAGTTGTAGCTATTAGTAAATTATCTCTCGACAGCAAATCTGGATAATTTTTGTGTGCCAGAAATGGTCAACTTTGACTTTTGTGCTCCAATCAATCTTTGTGGTGCTCTTAGAGGGCACAGAGATGCTAAAATGGATGCTGCTCAGTGGCTATGATGTAATATTCCTTACATTCTCCTAAATATGGAGATGTTAGATGTGAGACAGGAATTAATATTAAAAACATCTCTGTATTCATTAGTTTTGCTAAAGGCCTGATGAGTTGTACTCCCTCTCTGGACTCTGCAAAGGCTGGTACTGTACACCCTTCTAAGAGTTATTACTGTATGACGGGGTAATCCATCCATATAAGTCAAAACTGTTTTATGTTCCAGGCTTTAAACATTCTTTTTAGTGCAGTAAGGTTTGCACTTTAACACAAGAGTCTATGGGGATTGCAACACTTTTGGAGCCATCCTCAAGTGGCATCTAGAGGAACTGCAGTTTTTTTTTGCCCTTGGGAACAACTGGCTACATGGGCTACTCTTCTTTCTGTTCGTGCACTTTATTGTTTAGCTTAGCAACATCCACAGCCAACACAGAAGTCATACAGACAAAGAACATATTTGCAGTCAGTGTTATAAACAACAAAAACGGTCCCCTGCAGCCCCGGACTGCTGAAATCTGCTGTCTCCCTTCCCTTTTCAAACCAACGTTTCAGCCGCTCAGCATTCTACCAACGCTTAGCACCATCACTGTCATGCCACACACAAGTATGTTTGCACCCAAAATATTTCAACATACATAGCCAAAGACCTAATGTCGAAGGAAACAAACGTGACACTGTGAATTCCACATGACCTGCTGTCAGAGCCAGTTTCTGAACTGCTGTTTGTTGCACGTCTGCTTTGGCTTCATTTTTGAGTCCTGGAAGTTGCCCCTTTACTTTAACTGGTGCTTTTACCATATTTTCTTGCTTTATTACACATGAGTTGGAAAACATCAATTGAGATGTTGCACTGAGCAAGCCCACTGGTATCCTGAAACACTACACATGCATAGGAGAGCTTTTTAAATTTTATTTTATTTTATTTAAGAGAAAATAACATTATTTTTAAGTCTTTTTTTTTGTTATATTTGACTAGCCATTCCATACATAAAAATACAATTATTGCTATTGCTGACTGGCCAATTCCTCCCAGACAACCAAAAAACCACTTTTTCATGTCACCATCCCAGACAAATAAGTCAACCGATGGAGTGGAGGCAATGAAAAGACCTAAACTCATGAGACTTAAGACCTGCAGCCCTAAAACCAAGAAAGATAAATACCAATAAATCTTGCTTTCATTGCCTGGAGGCTTCTTGTCCCTGTGTACATTCACAGTATCCAGTGGATGGCTTCTGTTTCTTTCTGTTTGCATATTGAGTCTACAACAAGCTAGCATGTACGTATGTGCTCACATAATCAGGTCTAAATGTTTCATGTAAAGCAGCAACCTCGTGACTGTCGGGTCATCTGCAGATACAGGATCCCTCAGCTTCTTATTTTTCTCTCTCTCCTTGTCACCTTAAGCTCCACAGGTTAGGGCTAATGTAATCACAGACCCCTGCAGACGGGCCAGCACAAGAGACAGAAGCTGGGCCAGACATACAGGTATTCTAAACTGGTTACATTAAACCAAACAGGCCATCTGTCTCCCCCAGTAATTGGACACTGGATTAGACAGAGATGGCTGTGTTTCCCAGCCAAGTGGGCTAGTTACTGTTTATTTGGAATTAATTACCAGGGAGAGTGGAAACCTCAGAGCTTCCTGTGAGTGGACCTAGACACTTTCTGATGGGATAAGAGAAAGAAGAGTCCAATAATAAAACTATGTCAACAAAAATGTTTGGAAAGGTGTTTGACGCTGCTCAAACAAGTATTATTCTTGAATCTCAGACAATGTGGCTGGGGATTTGGAGTAAGGTGGATCAGAACAAAAGCTCCTTCTCTGATATGGTCACCCTAAACTGAGGCAGCAAATGAATGCACTTCTTCAGAGCTGGTAACGAATATCCTGGTGTAATGCCATCAGCTGTTCTCATGCTGTGGGTGGTTTCCAAGAGCTGAATAAAAGGAGAAGAGTATACATCTCTTAAACCCTGTGAGAACAGGGCATCCACCCTGGCACCATTACTTATTACATCCTGAGCTTTTACTTCTCACAGGAATCACTGCTGAGGTATAACAATGCCTAACCCTAACCTCTAGCCCTAACACCATGCTGTTAGAATATGTGATTTTGGCCTGTTTAAAATTCTTGTCTTAAGTCATGGTAATCAGCAAGAGGAGCGGGCGGGGGGGGGGGGGTTGTTAATCAGTTTGAGCTGCTTTGGTGTTAATTAAATTAACAACAGGTGCACTAGAGGGTTAACAATGAGACAACCCCCCAAAACAGGAACATTTTATAGGTGGAGGCCACACATTTTTTTTCTCTCATTATTTCTGACTATTTTTTCACTAGTTTTGCATCTGGCTAGGATCATTGTCACTACTGGTTGCTCGAGGCCATACCTGAATGCTACAGAGGTTGCACAGGTAGTCCAACTCCTCAAGTATGGCACATCAATATGTGCCATTACCAGAAGGTTTGCTGTATGGAAGAGATTCCAGGAGACAGGCAGTTACTCTATAGGAGAGCTGGACCGGGCCGTGGAAGGTCCTTGGCACTTTATATTGTAAGGTAAAGACTACAATAAGTACAGAGAAAACCCAACAGTCAAAATGACCCCCTATGAGCAAGCACTTGACGAGAGTGGAAAGGAAAATCTCCTTTTTAACAGGAAGAAACCTCCAGCAGAACCAGGCTCAGGGAGGAATTTTACATTCTATTCTAGATTTAACAGGGAGCCAATGAAGAGAAGCCAATATGGGAGAAATATGCTCTCTCTGCAGTATTTTGGATCAGCTAAAGGCATTTGAGGGAGTTTTAGGACAGCCTGACAAATATGAATTACAATAGTCCAGCCTATAAGTGTTAAATGCATGAATTAGCTTTTCAGCGTCACTCTGAGAGAGGATGTCTCCAAGCTCCCAGACTAAAGTTCAACCCCAGCCCGCACCTGGAAGTCATCCAAGAAATATTCAATTCAATATAATTCAATTAAATTTTATTAATACAGCACCATTCACAACAAACAGTCGCCTCAAGGGGCATTTGTATTGCAAAGTAAAGACAATACTGCAAAGAAAACCGTCAAAACAGTCAAGACAACTGCACAAGAAAGCAGTCCTACATAATTAATATGTGCGTTGAAGACCATATTCGATCAAAAATGAAAAGATTCCTCACAGTGTGACTGGAGGCCAAAGTAATGCTATCCAGGTCAGCCAGGCCTTTATGTCTTTAAGACATTCCTGCAGTTTAACTAATTGTAACCTTCACTAATGCTGTTTCTGTATTGTGATGAATTCTGAAACCTGACTGAAACTCTTCAAATAAACTGTTTCTCTGCAGATGATCAATTAGCGGTTTTAAAACTACTCTTTCAAGAATTTTTGAGAGAAAAGGAAGTTTGGAGATTGGCCTATAATTAACTAACACAGCTGGGTCAAGTGATGGCTTTTTAAGTAGTGTTTTAATTACTGCCACCTCTGCCTTTGGTGCATAGACAAATAATAAAGACAGATCAATCATTTTTAAGATTGAAGGATCAATTAATTGAAGGACTTCTATGAACTGTCTAGTAGGAATGGGATCTAATAAACACATAGAGAGAGTCTAAACAAATACCAGCAGTGCTGAAAGTAGAAGATAAGTCTTTGAGATGGCTATGAATAATTTTTTTTCTAATCGTTAAAATGGCTTTCAGGGAATACTGTTAAATCTTCAGCTTCTATGCCATATGTCAGGACAAGATCCAGAGAAGGATCAAAGTAGTGGGTGGGCTCCTTTACATTTTGAGAGAAGCCAACTGAATCTCATAATAGATTAAATGCAGTGTTGAGGCTGCCATTTTCAGCATCTACATGGATGTTAAAATCAGCCACTATAATTATTTTATCTGAACTGAGCACTAAATCAGATGAAAAAAGTCTGAGAAATCAGACAGAAACTCTGAGTACGGACCGGGTGGACGATAGACAGTAACAAATAAAACAGGTTTTTGAATTTTCCAGTTAGGGTGGACAAGACTAAGAGTCAGGTTTTAAAACTTTGTCTGGATCTTTGGTTAATTAATGAGCTGAAGTAGAAGATTGCTGCTCCTCCTCCTCCTCTACATGTGCTTCGAGCATCCTGACAGTGTGACTCGGGGGTGTTGATTCATATAGATTTCTGCAAGGCAGAATAAACCAATATGCTGATCAATCATTAAATCATTTACTACCAGGGACTTCGAAAAGAGAGACCTAATGTTTAATAAGCCACATTTATAATATATATAATGTTTATAATATAAAGTTAAATGTGGATCATTGATTTTTGGTTTGTTTTTTGATGGTCTGGGAGCAGGCACCGTCTCTATGGGGATGGGGATTTGGGGGGATGGAAAGAGGAGAGAAGCTGCAGAGAGGCGTGTAAGCCTGCAACTGCAGGCATTTCCTAGAGGATGAAGGAACTGATACCACTGACTGGCCCACACGCTTGCCTGACCTAAATCCAATTGAGCACCTCTGGGACATTATGTTTCGGTCCAGCCGATGCTGCCAGGTTGGACCTCAGACTGTCCAGGAGCTCAGTGATGCCCTGATCCAGATCTGGGAGGATATTCCCGAGGACACCATCTGTTGTCTCATTGAGAGCATGCCCCGACGTTGTCAGGCACGCTTAAAAGCATGTGGGGCTACACAAAATACTGAGTACAGTTTCAGATTGCTGTAATGAAATATTTGCAAAATGGACTAGCCTGCCAAATAATTTTTTCCACATTGAGATCTGCTGTTTTCAGTGTTCCTTTACTTTTTTCTGAGCATCATATTTATCAAACCACATTATTTTAAAACATTTTTAAAAAATGTACATGATGAAGTAAATATTTCTAACTCATTAAAATTCCACAAGTTTCCTTCTTTGGTAGTTATGCATCTTTTTTTCTTTGTTTTTTAAATATTTGTTCATTTAAAATAACCTTTTCTGAGTTCACCCTTGCTCCCTTTCGGGGTCACCACAGCAGATGATCTGCCTCCATCTCACCCCTTCTCACCCGGGCTCCTCTGCACATGTCCAAACTATCCAAACTAACTTTACCTCTTTGTCTCCAAACCGCTGAACATGAATGAAAAAAAAAACTAAACTTAACTAAAACTGCAAATAATGATGAAATTAACCACGACATCTAAGTGATAACTGGATGTCACAGGGTTAATACACAACAAGGAAAGTTGCATGCTTTAATATGTTTTGACAAGCATAGCAAAAATGAATGCACTAACAGAGAGTTCTGTTTAAAAGCTGCTCTTTTTATTCATTTATCTACTTAAAAAAAAATGTTGGTGAAGGGCCGTATCACTGCATTTTTTCACTATGCTAAATTTCAGTTTGCATGCAGTGAAATAAATGTACAAGTGAGACAATGCAATAAATTAGCATATAATTTACATTTGAAAAAAAAATTAGTAACAGTGTACCAACAATAATACTGAATACAAAATATATGCAGCTAATCACATGACGCTTTTCATTTTGCTTGCACTTTAGGTACGTTTAGAAGCAATGTGACATTCAAACATCCAAGTTCACAGCAACGAGTACCAGTTTGAGTTCTCTTTTTTTCTGAAGCCTCTTAATCCCACAGCCAGTGGATGAGTCAGTCCAAGCAGTCTGAATTCAGCTGATTGTGAACGCAGCATTCACTATCCCTCCCATTAAAATCTGCTCAGCACTGTCATTCTGAAGGTGGCTACGGAAAACGTAGCAGCAGCAAAATTAGAATGTAGGTGTTAACAGCTTTGATGAGATCCTCACACACTCACTTTGATTGCTGTTCTCCCCTTTCACAGCCCAAACATCACCTGGGTGAAGAGATCGCTTTTGTTTGGGGCGTGTCCGTTTTGTTGGCCGTACAAGCGACAATACACAGTTGACAATGAACATTCCCAATGTGAGGTATAAACAGATACAAACTAAACAATAACATGACCAGCATTAACCAACAGAGTTTTTGACAAGTATATTTTTATCATATTGTTTGGATCCAGCCTCACGTTTTTCTTTTTAGCACACTGGAAAGGGTTTGAATGGAAGCACCCGCTTGATAGCACCAGAAGCCCGGGAAGGCCGTAACCTTCAAAGTATAGCAGGAGGAAAGGAAGAGGTAAACATAGTATTTCATGGAAATTAAAAATAACAATATAATACAAGAGGAGGGAAAGCACCAATGAGTATGCTGTTTTTGTTCTATTCATTAAGGGAGTACGGTAATGATGGTGAAGGTGATGGGGGGAGGAGGTGGGATGTGGGGTCTGTGAGCAGCACAGTGAAGCCCAGTTCCATAGCCTGCCACCAAAAGTGGTGTTTGCGTGTACATTTAACAGGAATATCGCACTATTTTGTGAAAGAGGCCTACTCACTACCTTATGAGTAATCCTACTCTCATGTTTCTATCAGAGATGTTAGCTTTGTCTAAAATGAGGGCTGAAAAGCAGGCAAAACACCTTCTTAAACACACTAAATCTCATTAATTAACTAGTTTGGGTTTATTTAAACCACATAAGAAAAACTGTCACATGTCACAACCAAAATATGTTGTTTTTTTAAATTGGCAGAATTTTTAAACATGTTTTTTTTTTAAGTTGGCTCAGCTAGAGAAGGACTCCAGTGCACATGCTCAGTGAGCCCAACAAGGCTTTTTGGAGCGTTGTGCCAGAGCTTTATTGAGAATGAATGGGTAGGCTACATTTGAACATATTAGCCATCTTAGTCCTCCTTGAAGCGTCATCTTCTCTGTCTGAAGCAGCACAAGTGTTACAATATTATAAACGCTTATTTATGTACTAAATTATATTGGAATGGTGACTTTTAGTACTCTATGTTTTTGTAGAAATGAAATATTATTTGTTAATTAGTGAGCTTTAGGAGTGCTGGTAGGCTGATTCATATCACCGTAGCTAATAACTGGTAAGAAGGCAAGTTCTCAAACTGCTGAAGTATTACTTTAACTTAAAAAGCTCCTTGAAGCGAGTTTGTAATGGCGACTGCACTGTGACTCAAATCAACAGGCTGCTTCACAAAAAAATCCTCCTTCAATATGAATCCTTCAGTTCTGAACTGAAAGCTCCTCAGTGGGACGTTAGCAAAGGCCTGCTCAGTAAGAGTTTTCATGTGGTGTAGGCACTGTCTGAAAATATGATTTTGGGTGAACTTTTATTTTACTATTAGGAACTAAGGCACCCAGCTAGGGAAAAAAAAAAACAGATTTAAAACTCTCCAATAACCACGGTGTATTTTCTGGCCCTGGATTAACATATATATAATATACAAATCCTTACAGTATACAAGGGTTTATTATATGTTACAGTATGTAATAATTTCACTCAAGCACAGAGAAACTGAATAAGAATTCAATCACATTACACTCCCTTCCATGACAGTAGGCTACTATCTGGCAAAAACATGATCCGAGGACAATATATCAGCTCTGTTTGGGATTGTACAATAAATATACAGTACACCAACAGGGTTTCTCTGTTGTATTTGAGCAGTAAATTGGTATTTACATAAAAAAGTGCACCGAAGCCAGAAGTCTGCCCGCCAATAGCACCATCACAGTCGTCCCAAAGACAGGAGTCTGAATGCGTTCGACTCCCATCCCCCTCTTTGAATCTCCGGGGTACATCCTCTGCGAGCGATGTGTCCAGCACTTTGGATTCATAAAAACAACAAACACAGAGGAAGACTAACAATGATATTAATAATTATTATTATAATAAAAGATAACATCACCAAGAGTTAATCTTCCAAGTTCCACTTCACAGAAGTGAAAATGTAAAAAAATAAAAATAATAGAAATGTTTGTGTCAGCATTGTGGGCTGAGCAGTGGTTTAGATTCCACCACGACAGAGGGCAGGAGTATGGGATGTGATAAACAGGGAAGTCCTCACTTCTCTCCCTTCCTTCGACAACGCTGATCTCTTTCTCTTTCTTCCACCGGTCCAGAGTTGGGGTGCATTTTCCAGTCTGCTGTTTTCTCCTCACCCTCTAAGCACTGTATCCCTCCATCGTTCTTTTCTCGCTTGGCCTTGTGTTCCAGGTGTCAGTGACCCTGGCAAGTCTTGCAGCACATCTGTCTGAAATACGCTCGGCTGCAGAACTTGAACTTTAGCACCAGCGGGCAGTAAGCCACTTTGTTTACATCTTTGCATTCTGCAGAGAAAAAGAAAGGCTCGGTTAATGATGGCAAAGGTTTAGGAAAACGTATCGAGCATTTTTTTTTGACTGTTTTTAAGAAGTTTTACCCCTAAAATAACAATATTTAGCCAGTTAGGGGCAGCGGACCCTATTCTTTCTTTTCTATGGTCCTGGTTCTGGTTTTAAAAAGCCAAAATAGTTGAAATGAGACTTTAAAATATGAATCGACAAACCAGTGGGCGAAATCACAGTGACAGTACTATAAAAAAGTATTTTCCCCCTTCTTGATTTCTAGTTTTTTTGCATTTTTGTCTCACTTTTCACACAGGGCCAGGTCGGTTTGGATAGCTTTTATTCCCTTAATAAAAGAAATCATCATTTAAAAACGGCATTTTGTATTTACACAGGTTATCTTTGACTAATATTATTATGTGTTTGATGATCTGAAACGAAGTTTGACAAATGTGCAAAAAAACTAAGAAATCGGGAAGGGGGCAAATACTTTTTTCACAGCACTGTACATCTTTTATGTACATCCAGTTGTATTGGAACAATGTTATATGCTGTAGGGTCCAGGTATCACCTCATGCTATCTGTAGAGACAACGAGACTAGTCAAATGCAAAACTAGTGACAAAACAGTCAGAAAAGATGAGGAGGGGAAAATGTCAGTGCTCTCCACCTGTAAAATCATTCCTCTTCTGGGGGTTGTCTCATTGTTGCCCCTTTAGTGCATCTGTTGTTAATTTCATTAACATCAAATCTGCTGAAACTGATTAACAACCCCTTCTGCTGCTTAACTGACCACATCAATATCCCAGAGGTTTAACTGACTTGATGCTAAACTCTGATTAAAAGGTGTTCCTTTAATTTTTTTAAGCAGCACATACGAGATGCAGAAACTGGACTTAAACTGCTACACGAGAGCTTGTGGATCTCCCTGAAGTCTGAATAGAATAAAACTGTAACTATACTTGGACGCAGAGACTAAGACAGATCCTGGCCTCATTCACTAACTGGGCTGGCTGCCATCCCTACTACACACACTCACATCCACACACAGATAGACCCACACTGCTTGCCTGTTGCCAGACAGGCAGTGCTCTAAATGCCTTATCATGATCAGAGTGTCTTCCCTTATTAGGCTTTGGCCCCTGCCTTCGCAGAGCCAAATGAAACGAGACATTGCCTCACTGCTGTCCGTAAAGGAACAATTAGCCTACAGCTAATCCCATTAGCCAGCCTGTAAACGCTGCTCACGTTTTCCATTCAGGCTAATCGAAGGCCCCTTCTCTACGTATCTGAATAGCCATCCATCATGTGTAAGTGTATATGGAGGGTTGAGCTGCTTCGCCTTGACCAGGAGCCAAGCTCACTGGAAAGATTAATGTTGCTGGCAAAATGTAGAAGAGTGTGTCATCCAAGTGTGTTTAGGTCATAGCAGAACAGTGAAGATGAAGATAGAGACAGTTTATAACCTTTTCAATCGGGGCTTTGTGTAAAAGCTGTGCATATACAGAACAATATCTATGTGCATAAAACCATCAGCTTTTGTATCCAGAAATTTTCTTCTCAACCATGGTGAAAACTGCAATAACACAACTTTTCACACAGACAAGTTTGGCCAGTGTCATTATATGTGATGGGCATATTTCATCAACTCACCATCACCACTGGAGATCGGGGTGGTGTCACACTTGCTCTCACACTGCTGCATGGTTGCTGGTCGGAGGGACTCTGCACAGTCATTTGATGGCTGTCCTGTGTAGGACAGACACTGCACCGTCCTCATCTGCTGGCCCAGGCCACACTGTGCTGAACACTGAAACAGAAAGCACCAGAGCAAAAGTCCTCGTCTGCACAAGACCAGATTTAGCCAGTAATTTTAACAAGTTAAATTAGGACTATCTTTTCTCTGTGACCCTGAGCACTAGGCAGAGTCTGTGCTCCCTCATGCAACTAGACGCACAGTGAGCCATCGTAATCCCTGCACACACACACACACACACACACACACACACACACGCACACCCACACACACACACACACACGGCACAACTTGATCCAATCAAACAATCACCGGGGTACAAAGGGAGGGAGCAGACAGAGTCACCTTCCTCAATCTGAATTCCATGTCCTAGCTTTGTACAGGTCAGGCTGAAAAATGTACCTTTGGCATTCTTTTAACTTTATACTTGGTTTGATTTTTTCCTGCATCTTTTCTTTCCCTTTGCTCATTTCCTCTTACTGTGAAGCATTTTGTAACATCTGTTTTGAAAACTGCTTGTCAAGGGATATTTTGTGAGCTAGTATACTGAAGACTTAGATTAGTTAGCTGTAACTACACTTGTAAATGGACACCAACCTTCCAAAAAGTTCGATTTGTCTTGTGAGGCCTGCAGTTCTTTAGATGTTGTTTCCTCTTAATAAATGAAATCATCAATTAAAAACTGTATTTTGTATTTATTCTGTTTGATACTTAATACTTGTTTTTTTCTAGTATAAAATGTGTTTGATGATCATAAACTTTTCAGGGTTACAAATATGCAAAAAACAAACAAACACACAAACCAACTAGAAAATCAGGATGGGGGCAAATATTTTTTCACAGCACTGTATATAATGATAATGTTGGGGGTTTTGTATACTCAGAAAAAAAACATACTGGCAACATAAAATGTCCTGGCTATGCACTGAAGATAACTACAGTATGGTGAATGATCGCAGCATCCATGGAAAAAAAAAAGTATCCAGGCAAGTGAAGAACATTCTTTAAGAGGTAAGCATATCATTATCCAAGTCCTCCATGATTCATGATGAAAGAGCAAATAAACTGAGAAGCCACTGAACAGCTCATGATCCAAAACATATTACATCTGCATGCTGGAGACAGAGCTATGCACTGACATGCATGACTTCTAATTGTGCTTGGTCACTAGTTCTCATTGATGATTTAATGGAAGGCAGCATTAAAACGACCCAATACATATTGCAAAACTAACAATTTGGAGTTTGGAGTTCTTTTTTGGCAAAACTGAAGGTTGAAGGACCCATGAGCAAACAACAACTGCAGTGAAGGCCTGGCAAAGTATCACAAAGGAGGAACCCCATTTTTTGGTGATTTCTATTAGACTTCAGGCTTCTTGCCTGAAGTCTGAAGGATTCTCCAAGAAGCATTTAACATTATATTTATGAATATGTTAATTTGTCCAAAACGAGAATTGCTCAAAGGTTAATGCAGTATTATTGTCTAACCTCTCAAACTACAACTGAGATTCTGCACTTTAAGGCTGTATTCCTTATATAACCACAACTTTGCTTTGTTGACACATAAAAAGTTTGCTTTGGTGAACATAAAATGCGTTCCTGCCTCTTTGTGTGCCAGTTGTTATTAAAAGTGAGACTGGCCTTTTAGGCAGCCACTAATCTCCTTTGTAGAAGGAAAAAAGAGACAGAAACAAACTAGTTAAAAAGAAAAAAGTTGTAAGTGCCAGCACACTTTCGACTCCAAAATGGAATTATGCATCTGAGCTGGTGTTGGAAAGACTGAGAAATAACACACCTGTGAGCCATAACTATGTCTGTGTGCTCATGTACAAGTGTGCGATATAAACCCAGCCAACCCCCCCCCGCTTTCTGTCACCTTCACAGATCCTCTCTAGCTGCCTCAGATCAGTGAGCCTGCATGTCATCCCTTCCCAATTAGAGAGTCTTTATTAGGGCCTGCTGCAAGCTATGACAGATGGCGTACGTCAATGGTGCAACTTTAGTGGGATTTGAACTGGAGACCTTTTGGCCTGGGAGACCGGGATCTTGGTAGTTGGCAACAATCCCCCCTTTCTGGCGCTTTGAGGGTAAGCTGGCCAGAAAGGGACTAGAGTAGTGGAGGCTAAGCTTGTAATTACAGCCAGAAAAACAGAATAGGTGGGAGACAGAGAGAGGGAGAGAGAGCATTGCACACACACACGCACGCGCGCGCACACACACACGCACACGCGCACACACACACACACACATACACACACTTCTGCAGTGTGTCAGAAAGCGCTGTGTAAGAGCAGACTCCAGCTGTTGCTCTATGAGGTATTAACCTTGGCTCAGCATGGCAAGAAGCCCGTCCTTTGATGGACCATGCTGAGGTTAACATTTAGGTCTGCTTCATTTATGACT